>JAMZRA010000002.1:11935789-12183015 GCA_024499935.1 Tyrophagus putrescentiae | reverse complement strand
GCGCGCACTTTCTCCTCTCCTCTTTCTCCTCTCCTCTTTCGGCTCATTTCGAACATCAAAGCCGACGACCACCACCGCCGTTCCATTGCTACCACTACTACTACTACTTCTAACGATCCAGCAAGAGCAGTATCCTCTCTCTCTCTCTCCCACAAAAGCGACCGACGGACCGATTCCAAAAGCCCGAGAGAGAGAGAGAGAGAAAGGAAAGAGAACTCGCTCTTTGCCTGTGAAAGTCCTGCAAGTCACTGTGTGTGTTATCCGAAGCGGCGAATGTGAATGCGAATGCCCAGCTCACCCACCGGCAACATTGTCCGCGTTTGAGTTCTTCCATTCTCTCATTCTCTCATTCTCATTCTCTCGGTCTGACCATTTCGGATGCTCGGCTCGGCTCGGCGGCTCTGGAACACCACACACACACACAGACACTCGCTCGTTTGCCTGCTCATTCTCTTTCTCTTTCTCTCCGGTTCTCAGTCGGTTCATCGTCCACCACCGCCGAAGCAGCCGCAAACCGAGAGGACCACTAAGCAGCAAACCACCGAAACATCAACTTTCACCAACGCCGCCATCACCACCACCACCTCAAAAAGACTGAAACGATATCATCCTCTGCTCTTCGTTCCCTACAAGGTAAGTTCAGCAAAGATTTTTCATGTTCTATTTTGCCGCAGCTTTTTTCGGCGACAACAACGGGCACAATCCCCGGTTGACCGGGGAAATGCCCTTTCTTTGTCGGGCAGCCCGAAAACGAAGCCGCCCGGCTTAGGCTGCTGCTGTTGTGTTGTGGCTTAGGGAAGCTCTCAGATAGTTTTGGTAGTTTTGTGTGTTGTATTATTTTTGCAGTCGTGGTGATGACTTTTGCCCAAACACTCACACACTTTTTCTTTTGCTGACTTTATCTTGGTGTGTGTGTGTGTGTGTGTTTGAGCGGCACCACCACCACCACCACCGCCGCTGATTGTTTTGTTTTCCCCAAACTGTCAAGTTTTAAATTACACCGCCTCATCAGTATTTAAACTGCGTCAGTAGTAGTAGTTTTCGAGCGAGTTTTTTTGTTTTCAAAGAAATGCAAAGTGATGGTAGTTCCCTGCCTTTTTGTTTAGCAACATCCTTTTCACAGCTTTGTTTCCAGTCTATTTTGTTTTCAACATTATCGTGTTGATTGATTAGCACTAGTTTAGTAGTGAATATAGACGTTTAATTTTTGTTTTTTAGTAGAATCGATAAGTCAGACCCACTGTTTTATTAAATTATTTGAAAGTCTTTTTTATTATTTATGAAATTAGTAAACTCTGGCTACTGTTTTGTTTTGCTAAAGCTACTGTGCGTGCTGCTAACGGTAACGCATTGGTGCAGACCTCTCTTTTTGTGTGTAGTGTGTTTTGCAGATATAAATTCACATTTTTTGCCACAGCCACACACCACACACACACACACTCCGACACATTCCTGCTAGCGTTTTTGTTTTTAAATTTCAAACGCATTTGCCGGGGATACATACAGCATAACCAGCCAGCCAGTGCGTGTGCGATCGCGATTGCAATTGCCACCACCACCACCACCACCACCGATTCGCTGTTGCAAAGATCGTCTGTTGTACTTGACTTCGGCTTTTGCTGTGTTGTTGTTGTAACGGATTCTCTACTGAAAGAAAGAGTTGAACGAAAAAGATGACTGCTGCAAACGTCAACTGATGAGCAGTCTTCTTCGCTTCTGCTGAAGTCGTCTCTGGCGCAGTTTTAGCAGCTTTTCTTCTGGCGCCGAGTGTGTTTCACTCAAGTGCACGATGTCTGCACTGTCTCTCTCTCCCATTTCATTTTCATTTTCATTGCACATAGGCGTTCGTAAATAGATTATCGAGAGAGGGAGAGAGAGAAGGATGGAAAAAAATGGAAAACAAACTTGTGCGCGGGCTTTTTCGAGGTGGTGGTGACGAAGATGGTTGAAGGGCCTCAAATGTTGTCTCTTACTTTTTTCAGCAGACATTTTTTGTGCTGATTTGAGGTTATCTCGAATGATTTGTTGAGTTGATGCCATTACCACCATTACCATCAAGTCCACTTTGCACCGGTCACTTCTTCAATTTGAGCTCAGCTCATTTGATTTGTGCTAATAGTTTTTTAGCCCCCTCCAGTCATCTTCTTTGACTTTTACTTCCCCCTCTTTGCTTTTAGCTTTCAGTCACTTTCTTTCTTTTGCCACACTTTTGCACTTTGCCTCCGCTGCTGCTGCCTACAACTGATTGGCATTGCTAATTAGTTAGTCTTTAGAGCTGCTGCTGCTGCTGCAGCTGTTGTTGTTGTTGTCGGACCTCTCGGTCCCATTAGCAGTCTGTCAGCAAAGGGAGAAAGAAAGAGGGGAAGAGGCTTTAATTAGTTCTCGAGAGAGTAAGGGAAAGTGATGATCTAAGAGCTGAACTGCTCGGCAAGTTGTCACAGCTCGGAAAAGTGTGGTACAGTACAGTTAGGCTGCTACTGTACAAGGTGTTCCTCTCCTTTACCTAGGAAAAAGGGAAACCTTTTTTGGAACCTTTTTTCGGGAACTCTTAGAGTTTGGAACTGTTGATAACAAGAAGAAGGTTTGCGACACTTTCTGCGTGTGCCTGGTAAATCGATTTAATTATCGGCCTGACTCCCTCTTCTTTTTTTGCTTCTCAATTCGATTCAGTGCACACTTTATTTTTTCTTTGATTCTTGCTTTCGGTTCTTTTATTATTCTCAGTCACTTCCTCCTTCTCCTTTTCCCATTTCTCCATTAATTGCTGAGTAAATCTTGTTAGCGTGTTTGATTTGCGCTTTTTGCTTTTCGGCCGATTCTTTGTGCTTTCTTTGATTCCCACCTACTGCGCGCGTTTACTACTGTACGGTAGTGTTGTGAAAGACGAAAGTCGCAAAGTAAAGTAAAGTAATAAGAGAGGGGGGGGGACAAATGCGATTTCCTTTCCCCAATTTGAGCTTCTTTTCCCTTTGACTTGACCAAGCAAAGAGAAAGCTTTCGCTCTATCTGCTACAAAGTAAAAAGGTTTCTGAGAATTATTTAGCTTCGCTGGTGTGTGTGTTTGCTCAGAGTAATTCCTCCTATTCAATTTTGAAGTCACTGATTGTGAGTACTCCCAACGACCATCTCCAGTTGTTCAAAGCAAATCAGTGAGACAAATGACGACTTCTTCTTCTCTGTGTGTTGATCTGGCTCTACAAATTTTTTGGCTGAGCTTTCAGATCTCTTTTGCTCTTCTGATTTTGATTCTGCTGCTGCAAAAGCCCGGCGCGAGGTTATGTAAACACAGTCACAGAAGTCACAGTCAGTCACAGAAGCAAACCGAATCGAAGAGCTACAGCTACAGCTGCTCCTTCAAATGAAAAGTGAAGTGTGGTGTGGTCTCTTCCTCCTTTTCCAGTCCTTCCTCTTTCCTATGTCTCTCTTCCATTAATAATAATGGAGCTATTTATGGCGGCTAATGTCGGCGAAATTATGAGAGAGAACGTTCTGATTTTTCAGCGCTTTTCAATATCAAAGCACAGAATATCTCGAAACAGAATCAAACCATTTTTTTGCTGCTGCTGCTGGTCAGTTTCTGGTGAGAACGGTCTGTCAGATTTTGATCTGATCTGCCTTTTTCTTCTGCCTTTTTTCCCTGAAAGGCAGTTCTTTCTTTCTCTTCTTTCTCTTTTTTCCTGCATTCAATGCTTTTAACAGCACTTCTCCAGTATTTGCTTTTGCTGGCCGAGGAGCATCGTTTGTCAATCGAAGGCGATGCTGCTGCTTTTGGCTGCTGGAGGGGGTATTATAGCCAAACGGTTTTGTCTCTCCCTTTCCCTTTCCCTTCCTTCCTTCTATGTCTCTATTAATATTTATTCTCGAGATTGCCAATTCTCTCCCGTTCTCTCTTTCCCTTTCCTATCTCTACTGTTTGGCTATTTATTTTTAGACCTCTCTCTCTGATGCTCACTGATGCTCTTCTCCACCACCACCACCACAGAGTCTATTAATTGCCTCTAGCATCCTAATGCTACTGCTAAGCTTAGTGCCGATCGATATTGCTGCCATTGCCGATGCTGCTGCTGTGTATGACGATTTGTGCCGATTACCGTCAACTTTATTTCCCGTTCTCCATAGCTTTCCTTCTGTGTTCAGAGTTCTTTTAGTCAGGCAGGCAGTAAGCTCCAATTGTCATCTCATTACTACACATCTTCTCTTTGCTCAGAAATTGCTGCCTGGGAGATGAATAGTAGAGAGAGTAGTTTTGTCTTTTTTGCTGCCCTTTTCATGGGCTTTGTCTTTGCCTTTTTCTCCCTTTTTTTTTCCCCTGCGCCCTGGGCCAGCGCACGATCATCACTGGAGGAAGAAGAAGAAGAAGAAGATTTGCTCATGATTTGTCTCTTTGTGCAAATTCAATAGAAAAAAGTTTGCTCTTTTTTCCTCGTAGTTTTCCTCCTATTTGAATTTGATTTGCCGTCGCCGCCTGTGTGTTTGACTGTTTGAGATCCTCTCCTTCTCCTTCTCATTAAGCGGAATATTTGAGCAGTGGAATATTCTGACTCTGACTCTGGAACTTTGTTTTCAATCTTTGCCTCTCTCAATTCTCTGCTGCTCGTTAAATGTTCTGTGTGCCAAATATTTTGCCAATTTGTTCCCACTCAGCGACTTCCTCTCTCCTCTTTCTCCCCTTCCTTTTGTTTTGACTTTTCAAAAGCTGATTTAATTTTAGTCCTCTCCCGCTCTCTCTCCCGCTCTCTTTTCTGCCGATTAGAATCCACTCTCTCCCCTTTTCTTCATCGTTTTGTTATTGATTTAAGGAATACACGAAGGAGGAAGGGAAGCATCCCTTTCCCCTCTTCTGTCTTTCTGCGCTTCATTAGTCATTCACATTTGCTTGCTTGCTCGTTCATTCATGTTCAGAAAAAGATGTTCAGGAAGGCAAGGGGGCAATAGCTTTTGATCAGATTTTCCCCCTTTCTTTTGCATAGCTGCTCAATTAAGTTGCTTTGTCTGCTGCTGCTGCTGCTAAACACTGCCATCAAAGCGCATGAAATGACAGTAAAATTGGCTATTGGTGTAGATAACCTTTGGTTAGTGTTAGGAGCACATTGGTACGTTTATTATTATTGTCATTATTGCCACTTCCTTCCCTCCAATTTAGTCCAATTTAGGTGCAAACGGATTGATTGTTCCGCTTCGCTGAGCAGCCCTCTCTTTCCCCTCTTTCACTTTATCTCGTCATGATTACGTTAGAGTGCAATTACATTTGAGCACCCATTCCATTCACTTTGTGCTCTAGGGTTGCTTTTGCTGCTTTGATTCCAGCGAATCTTTATACTCATTTTTTTTATACTCGATCGTCATAACTCTCACTTTTGGCATATCTTTTGTACCTTTTTTATACTATTTTGGATACAGTGAGAATCCTTTTTAGCCGTACTGTACCGTACTAAATTATTCACAAGCTGACCACTTGGTTGGCTCTATGAAAAACGGCTTCTTTTGCCCTTTTTTGGCTTTAGCTTTTGTTGAGGGAGGTATCCCAGGTCTTTTGTCTTCTTTTTCTTCTTCTTCCTCTTCGTTTCCCCTTCCACCACCACCACGGTCTATTGAACTCAATTAGCTGTTGTGTGGAAAGTGAGTGAGAGAATACCTATTCAGAATGTGCTGCGTTTTGTTCTGGCACACACCGTTTCACTTGCCAAGACTTTTGCCTTCTCTGCTTTCTCCCATGCACAAAAACTGATTAATTTTTAATAAGAAGTGTGTGTGTGGCCTTTGTGTAGAACGTGTGATGTGGTGGTGGTGGTCTACGGCCACTTTGTACAACGGCAAGGAGAAAGAAAGAAAAACGAGCGAGGGTCGTTTTTCTTTCTCAAAGGTTTTTACCCCTTTTAGTTTTAGTTTTAGTTTTAGGTTTGCTGCTGCTGCTCAATTGAGGGTAAGCGGATTACACTGCACTTGCTGACTTGAACTTTTTGCTTGGAAAATGCCGACATTTTGTCTGCATTTTTGTTTATTGAGTGGCTTGTTTTGATTTCCCAGCTCCAGCTCACTCAACTCGAGAATTTAGAATTGTGATTCTTGATTTCTTCTTCCTCTTGAGCTCGCTCTTTTATTTATCGATTTTTCACCCTTTTTCTGTCGTTTTTAGGTGCTCGTCTTTTATTAGGAGGGTGGTTACCATTTTAGACTTTTTCTTTCTTTGAGAGGTTCTTTTCACTCTATGAGATATATGCGTGCTCGTTGTCGTAGTTGTCGCTGTCGTCGTTCCATTAAAATTTCATTTTGATTAGGCAATCTATTGTTCTGACTGTTTCTTGTCTTCTTCTTGTTGAGAGTTTTGCTGCTGCTGCTGCTGTAAATGGACTTTTATTCTTCGGGGAGTCTCCTCTTTTTTTTCTCTTGCAGACTTTCCCGCTTCTTTTGCTGCTGCTGCTGCAGATGAAGCGGTAGAGATTGAGCAAGTGACAGTGTCGCTTGGACGCCTTTATTAGCAGCAGTGAAAAAGCAGCAAAAAAAGAGAGGGAAGCTTTCAGGCAGCCTAAAGTGTGCCTGTGTCTAGTGTAGTGTCGTCGGTGCTGCTGCTGCTGCTAATAATTATGATGAATACATTACACCACACCACACCATAGAAGCAGCAGAAGCAGAAATTTTTGCTTTTTCGCCTGTCTTTTTGTCACTTTTGGGCTTCTGAATTTGTACTTCTACGGTTTCACTGCTGGAACTACTTTGGGAACTACTTGGCTGGAGAGACACATTGCGTACAAAACAGAACTGAAAAAGAAGGGCTCATTTGCTGCTGCTGCCTCTTCTCAGAATGTTTTGCACTGATTCCTTTTATTTCATCGTTTTCTGCTTTTTCTGATGATGTAACAGGAGAAGAAGGTGCCTTACTTGCCTTGCCTAGGTCGCTTCTACGGACTCTCTCTTTCTTCTTAAACTATTTTACTTTTGTTTGACTAATTGTGTTTGTTTGTGTTGGTGAAAGTCGATACTTGTGAAGTTGAATTTTGATTAGATTACATCTTTACTTTTTGCTGGCAAAGTCCTGAAACTGTCCTCGCTTTCTTCTTCCTTGTTTGTTTGCTTGTTTACAATCTTGTTGTTATTGTTGATTGCTGATTGATTATTTAATAAGGTAGAAGAAGAATGTTTAGTATAGGAGTTTAAATTGGAAAGGTGTCTTTGTTTGTTTGTTTTTGCTTTATTAGATGAAGTTACTTTTATTGGTGTTATCGGAATTTAATTTAGCGAGATGCTAGCTACTAAAAATATCCTCCAGATTTGTCCACC
Organism: Tyrophagus putrescentiae; assembly: GCA_024499935.1. Taxonomy (NCBI): domain Eukaryota; kingdom Metazoa; phylum Arthropoda; class Arachnida; order Sarcoptiformes; family Acaridae; genus Tyrophagus; species Tyrophagus putrescentiae. Next base: position 12,175,737 of record JAMZRA010000002.1, on the reverse strand, counting down.
TCGGTCAAACCTTCTCATTTAACCTAATTTAATTTACTTCGCTGTCTAATTAAACCCTGGTGTCTTTTTTGCTTTCTCTGTTTGGCAAATATTCGCAGGTGGTAAAGATTTACCAGAGAAATAAAGCTGCACTTCCTTTGTAGCTTTTGTTTTTTAACAAGTGCTCTTTTAAAAACTTTGACGACTTGTTTTGATGACGACTTATCCTCATTGTTCAGATGCTGGTGATGCTCGACTTTTGAGGCCTGCTCTCTCATAAATCACATGCTTATGACTGAGCTTGATGTTGCCACTTTTCCAGCGATTACTGTTTTTCACTTTTTCACTACTCGTGATGTGATTAAGACTTCACGCACTGTATCTTTGCAGTGTATTCGACCAATTTTTTCAAAGCTGTGATGATGATGGCTGTGAGCTCACACGCAGCTAATAATATTAAGGCTGATGGCGAATATTTTGCTATTTTTGCTCCAAATATTAGGCTTTGCTGAGGCTTTTTCTGTTTTTTTCCGGTTCTGTTTCTTCCTTCTTCTTCTTCTTTAAAATATGACTTTTTTCTCGGAAATGACTGCTGTGTGGGGGCGTAATGAGCTCTGGCTAAATTTAAAAGCGGTTGCGCCACACGCCAGTTGACTTCTCCGTGATACTCTTTGCACGGCAAACGAACTGTGTGTTGTGTGGTATCCACGTTTTCCTATTTTTTCTGTACTTGGGTGACAAACACATCGATTTCATTAGCGGCGGTGGTGGTTGCACAAAGTCAAAAGTGCCCATACATTTTTTGAATACTTTTGTGTCAATTTTGACTGCTAATTTTGCTGATCTATCAACCATTGATCTTCTTCAAAAGCTCAAGAGTTTCAAAAGCTCTCTCGAGGGAAGTGATCGCCACAGTTTTCGTGTCGAATCATCGAAAATGAGTCGGTTGTCAATTGACTTGGTATTCAGGGATACTCGCTAAGCAGCTTCCAAACGAGAGCAGGCGTTTTTGAAAGGAAGAAGAATGAACTGAATATTCTGCAGCCTCTTCCTCTCTCTCTCTCTCTCTCTCTCTCTCTCTCTCTCTCTCTCTCTCTCTCTCTTTCGCATTTCTTTTTAGTGACGCGTGATGAGGAGATGCGGCCGTGGTGTTTTCCCGCTCTTGAGCGCTTTGCTGCCATTTGTCGATGTAATGGATGTTTTTGCTACTTTGAAGCAGCAGCAGCAGTGTCACACAACTCTGCCTAAAATAACTTGTTTGGCACGTTTTGAAAGAGAAAAAAGAAGAAAAAGAGAGGGACGATTTTATGATATTTTGTATTTGGTGGTGGCAGTGGTAGCATTTCAGCAAAACAGTCGTTAGAGAGCTTTGAAGCCTCTTGTTAATAAAATCTGCCACCACTGCTAAAGGTTACCGCCACCACCACCGAGAATTTTCCCGGCTTTTGCACTTTCACCGGCAGGAAGGGAAGGGAAGGGAAAGCCTCGGAATATGACAGAAGTCTCTTTGACGTTTGTTGTGATGTGATGTGCACTTGGATTCTCTATCTCTGATTTTGAGGTTTCCACAGTGACTGACTTTCCTTTGCTCTCTTTGTTTTGTTTTGTTTTGCTGTGGCGCTGCCGCTTTTGACGAAGATGTAGACAGTGAGATGAGAAGTTGACAAGTTGAGATTGTTGTCTTATGAATTATTTGATTATTAGCAGAGGAAGAAGAGGGAGGAGTTTTGGAGGAGTGGTGGAGGAGTTTATTTTTAGGTGCTTTTTGTTTTGCTCATGTGGGCACGGTGGAGGCTTTTTTCTCTTGTTTTGTTGCAGTTGAAGTTTCATTCATTCAGTCATTTCTTGACTTTGTTTTTGTTTTTCTTCAACCTTTGGGTTTGCCGGCGCTAATTTTTCTGTGTCAAGTGAGCTCGTTGTGAGTTTTTTTTTATTATTTTACGCTACTTGTCCTACGCTACTAACGCGCCCCTAATGGGTTAATATAATATATAATTTGAGCTGCTGCTTATTTTGCTCTTGAGATTAATTTTAGGTTAGGGATTGCGTGTGCATTTAAAAAATTTTTTAGAGGGGATTTTTCCTGGAAAAAGGAGGGCAAAAAGTTAGGAATATTCTGTACGAAAATATGAGCACCTTTTTCTGACGTAAAGTGTAGAAACTTTTTTTGTCTAAAATTGCTGCTGATGTAGAGTTTCTTTTTATGTTGGATTGTCTCTTCTTTTCCTTTTCCTTCTTCTTTTGTCATCAGCCATCTAATTTGTCTAATGCACCGCCATTTCATCATTTTAATTTCCTGATTGATTTGATGAAATTGAGCCCTGGGAAAGAAAGAAAAGAAAAGTTAAATTGAACCGTTTTTTGCAGTTTTCAAATTCCACTTTCACTTCTTCTCCGTTCACTTTAGTGCAATTTGTTAATTATCTTTTTTTGCATAGAACAGAGGGCGGGCGGCTCCAAGTACAATTAAGTTTTTGAGCTGGAATTTGATTAGATTCTATTTTTCTCCTCCTCCTCTTCCTTCTGATTTCGTTTTACATGCCTGTAAAAGTAATAACCGAATTTGGCTTCAGTGCTTTTTCTCTCTCTGTACACTTTGTGTGTTTGAGAGTTTCATTTGGATTCTCTGGAGAGAGAAATGGCGAGTAATGCCAATTGTCTTTGCATTTGTCATCAGTTTCGGTTTCATTTTCTATGTTTTGCTGTGAGAACGTTTTTTTATTATTCTGAGGAATATGCCTGCTTAATTTTGCTAGTGAAACTTTTGCTTAAAGTTCACTTGAAAAACCAGTCAGCACCAGAATTGTTGTGCATTTGAAAGCATTTTAAGGATTAGGACTTTGTGTCCAATTGGCCATTGGCCAAAGTTCTGCCGTTGGCACTGTTGTTTGTTTGCTTTTTGGATCATAATGTGTGAAAGTGTGTTGTAATTCCTTACTGCCTGTCAGCTCTGTAGAGTTAATCAGTGGTCATTTTTTGTTATCGCTAATTGACCACCACTTAGCCGATCACTTATAATTTTCTGATCTCGTTTGCTCTGGTTTGGTTAATACTTTGCAGCTGTTGTTGATGATAATCTGATTGTTGTTATGCTGTTTAGAACATGTTAGCACAAGAAGATGATGAGGTCAACAGCTGCTGCTGCTGCTGCTGCTGCTGTTGATTACACACTTGATCTTTTGGAGCTGTTTTTGACTGTTTTGTTCATTATTTGCTGCTGCTGTTATTGAAACCCTGCTGTATTGGTGTTTACCGAGGTGGTTATCACCGGTTTTTTCTTTGGTACTTTGGAGCAAAATATGTTTTTGGTGTGCTTTTGGTGGCGGTTTTAGCAAGAAAAAAACCACCGCCATGCAAAAAGCTGCTGAATTCAGTTCTGAACTTCTACTCTCGGTTTGATAGCCGCATTTGCCTTTCTTCTGCCTTTCTTCCGTGCAATCTTTGCCTCTTGTTTGCTCTGAACTCTCTCTTATATAGAAAAGTGAGAGAGAGAGTGTGTTCACCAAGTTTTTTGCCCCCTCTTTGTCTGGGTAATCCGCTTTCGAGTGAGGGAGGGAAAGAAAGATGGCGTCTCCACTTCCCTTGACCAAAAGCTTCAGCGCCCATTTTGTGTCCATTTTATGTGAGGCTGGCAGAGAGAATACATCAGCAGAAGCCATTTCCCTACGCTAAAAGCCGTTTCACCAAAAGAAGAACGGGAAAGCAAAAAGGAAAGGGGCAAAAAGAATGAGTGGAAAAGAGGGTGAAATTAAATGTGTGGACAAACAGAATAGTGAAGGGAAATTGCTTCCTTATTTCAATTGCGCTCCAGATGACCGTTGAGTGTCGAAAGTGGGCACACTCTTCACACTGTTTTGGACTCCACAGTTCTTTTAGTGTCCAGATTCCTCCTCCTCTTCTCTTGACAGATTCGTGGCAGTTTGGACCACCACCACCATTCTCAAGAGATTCCCTTTGCTTTTCAGCAGAAGGGAGAAAATTAACTCGTTTTAGGCTGCAGTTGATGAATTTGGTGGTGGTGGCGGTAGTGCTTTTTATTTTATTTTGGACAGATTAATTCGAGATTCAGGATTCAATTTTGATTACTCTGTTATGAGATTATTTTTTTTCACTCTGTCTCATCTTTTCGGTAATCTAATTTTTTTCCATTCTCGTTCAGTTTTATCTCTTTATTCTCATTCCCTGCACGACGGGAGATGATGAAGAAGATGTGATGTGATGGGATAAAGAAAAAACTGTTTGATAACTTTACTGACACTTTTCTGTTGTTGATTGATTGGGTGTTGCCTGGTTGCCTAGGAAAAAAAACAGTGCGAAAAGACGTATTAAGAAACCTTCTTTTGTTTCTTTTCTTTTCCTTTGAAATCTTTGCATTTCTTGCACTTCTTCCACTAATTTAAATCATTTGCACTGTTTTTGCGCCAATTTAGGTAAAGTGAAAGTGAAATGAAAAATTATATAGCGGTAAAAGTGCCAGCACTTCATTTTGTTTTGTTAGACGGTTTCGGTACCGTTTGTCTCCTCATTAATTTCTGTTTCAGGACTCACTTTTTTCATTGTCTGCCTGTCAATTTGTCTTTACTTTATTTTCCTATTCTCTCTCTCTCATTTTTTGTTGGTCGATTCTTGGTGTCTCTTGGAGAACAAAGTCATTGTCGTCTTCTTCCCTGACCTTCTCCCCTGCTCTGCTGGTACTTTTCAAGGCACTTGCTGTGCTTAATAATTTTTCTTCCCTGCCACACACTTCTCTATTGACGGCACTGTCGCCGTTTTCTTCTGACAGTTAAGTTTGGAGTGTGAGTGTGTTGTCTTGACGACCCTCGAAACGCTTTTTTAGTGTTGCAGACGACTGCCAACTAGGAATATTCTTTTAAGTTTGTTTGCAGTGAAAAGTACTAGTTAGTAGTAAGTGTTGGCATTTGAGTCTCGGCAAAAACTTGAAACGGTGAACACTTTTTTCTCTGGTGCTCGTTTGTTTAATTGATCTTGAGTTCAGTTTTTAGTGTGAAAGTTTTTCTTTGTTGTGTACTTTGTTTTTTGAGTGTCCAAGTTTGCAAGTTTACTCAACTCTTCTTTTTGAATTAATTTGTGCAAAGATGACAAAGTTTTGAACTTTTTAGCGGCTGGTAGTTTGAATTTGAATTCAAAGTTTTGTTCTGAGCTGATTCACTCCTAAGCATTCCACGTCAACTTTTTAACACATCTTTTTCATTTTCTCTCATCTCCCTTAGACTGCAAGCTATGTCCGGCAATGATCCCATCCTCAAAGCACTGCATCCTCATCATCATCAATCCTCCTGCTGCCCCTCGAACCTGGTGACGCTGACCTGCTCCTCCACGCCTTCTGCCACGCCTACTTCCTCTTCCTCCTCAAACTCTTCTTCCTCGATTTCAATTCATCCTCAGCCGCAAAATTTGAACAGTCCTTCGGTAAATACTCGCAAAAAACGACTTTTATCACCCTCTTCTTCTTCTTCTTTGCCTAACGACAACGGACTGCAGCAAAAACATCGCAGTACTACTACCAAACAGCAACTTCAGCACCACATGCTTAGCTCCAAGGCTGACCAGCACCGAGGCTTACTAAAAGGAGCAGCTAATCACCAAGAAGATATTGACATTGATCTCGAAAGTTCGGAAGACTCGCTTCTAGTAGTCCCTAAAAAGATTCCCATTACTCGAAGTGGTCGAAAGCGAACCTCTCGCGCCTACTCGATTGCCTCACTTGAAGAGGAGGAAGAAACGGAGGAAGAGGAAACCGAAGAAGAAGAAGAAGTAAAGGACGAGGAAATACTTGACGAGGACCTGCTGCTCGGCCTGGCGAACGGCGGCAATTCGACAGGAACTTCGGAGGGCGAAAAAATTGTCGATCAGAAGAAGAAGAATCTAAAGAAAAAACAGAAAGAGGAAGTAGCAAATAAAGCGGAAGAGGCGGAGGAGGGGGCGGCAGGAGCAGGGGCAGGATCAGGGGCCCAGCAGGAGGACCGTGCGGACCAGGAGGACATGGGCCCGCCCTCCAAACGACACAAGACCACAGCATCTTCACCAGTAAATAATAACAATACCAATAACAATTCATCGCCTACTGAGCAGCAGCAGCAGTCAGAGATGTACAGCGGCGGCAGTCGAATCAGCGTCATTGGCCAGCACAATGACAACAACGGAGGAGGAGGAGGAGGAGGTGGTAACCCTAATGGGGGAAACTCCCACGGCGGAATCAACTTGAACTTTGGTGACCATGGTCACCACCATTACGTGGACGATGACATGGTCGGTGGTCCACAGGGGATGATGGGGGTGAATCGAGGGGGGAACCTCGAGGCTCGCTTTCTCGTTTCTAGTCGGGTAAGTTCTTGGTTTATTGAGGTTTTGATGTTAACCTTTAATTTTTGTTTTTTTAGGACGCCGGCGCCATCATTGGCCGCGGCGGCAACAACATATCGCACCTTCGGCGCACGGTATGTTCTTTTGTACTCTTTCTTCAACTTTTTCCTATCTTTTATCTTTATCTTCTTGGTTACTTTTTGCTTTCTGTCTACCTTTTATCTTTTTCTTCCTTTTTTCTTTTCTTCTTGACTTGAACTTTTGAGTTCTTGAGTGTGTGAGTTTTTTGAAAAAAAAAGTTTTGAAAGTGTGTTTGATAGGCTTTATCTAGCTTATTTGAAAGTGCGCTTGTTTTTGCTGATGTCAGCAAGATTGGAGGGTAGAAGATTTGAAGCAAGAGGAGCTTAGAAGCGCAGCACTTCAGACCTATCTCAAATGGCCAATTTCAAGTGAGTGAGAGAGAGAGAAAGAGAGAGAGATTAGTGAACCTCTAGACAAATATTTACTTTGATCGAGAGAAGGTGTAATATAGCACTCACTCACTGTCTGTCTCTTCCCTCCCGACAAGTCTCATTTATTTAATTTTCCCCATGGCTTAGGTTGCTGCTGAGACCTGCTCACACACTAAATGCTGCACTTTTTCTTCTTTTTTACGAGAGTAGCTTTATTATTTTTTGTCACCAGATCTAGTGCTTCCTTTTTTGGCAGTGCTCTAGAGTCTTTGCCTATCTAGCAAGCTCTACCTGACACTGAGCTAAAATTATGTGCTCATTAATTAAATTAGATACGGCAAAAAAGAGGGAGAAATATTTGGAACTAAAACTGAAGCTGGGACGGCAAAATCAATAGAGAGCAATGTTTGTGCTTGTGTGTTTCAAAATATTGGCTTTGATCAATTAGGGATAATTAAGAAAGGAAGGCAAAAGTGACTGACTGACTTACTGCTAAAGTTCGAAAATACCCGAGCTGATAAGTTAGTTTACTGTTGTTTTTGAACTGAAGCTGTGTGTGTGTGTTTGTCACCCGAAGTAATTAATTATTGATCCCAAGTGTGTCTCTGTTATGTGACCGCGGCTGTGTCCGTGTTTGTGTGCAATTAACTTTGTGCGCTTTTTGCCCGAATTATTATTACCACTTATTAATAATATTTACCTGTACTCGCTGCTGCTATCTTTTTTATTCCTCCTCTTCTTTCTTTGCTCTCTCATTTTTGCCCCTTCTAACCTTCTCCTCAGCTGAACTTCTTCTTCTTCTCTCAGTACTTCTCTTTACTGACCTATTTACTTTTTACCTTTTTTCACTCTTTACTCTTTTTCCTCTCCGCCTCTTTCCCGCCCACCATGACCAATACCACCACCACCATTACCACCCGATCATGTGTGTCACCCTACCACCACCACCACCACTACCACTTCCATCACCTCCATCACCACCCATCACCACCTTTGAATCGTCTTCATCTCTGACGACTTGTCGTACTGTACACTGAATCCATTACCAATCACCGTACCGTATCTCAAATGGCCCTTAACTTCCTCCCTTCTTTTTCTCTCGATCCTTTTCTTTCCACCCAACAAAAACTGCCCGGACATTGAATCTCAATTTGACTAATATTCCCCACTGTGTGAACTTCATCCTTACTTTTCCTCTTCGTGTGTGGCAATCCTCTGACTTCTCTGGTCCGCTTACTCTTTGCCTCCTCGCTTTGGGACCCCAACCTTTAACCAAATGGAACTTTGGAACTTCTTTTGTTGGACAATTTGTGTGGCCTCCACCCTCACCTCTCTCTCTCTTTCTCATCTACACTACGACCCGCTAACTCTCTCTCTCTCGCTAACGACCCGAATCATTTCCATTTTCTAACCATCGCTACTCCGTTTTTTGGACAAACCCGTAGTATGACTCGTCCATAACAGTGCCCGACTGTCCATCACCCGAACGGTATTTAGCCTGAAACACTCTGTTTCGCATTTTTCTTCTTTTCCCAATTCAGGATAATCAGGATTTTTATTTTTTTTCATTCATTTCCCCTCATCATCTGCGCCTGCTTTTCCGTTCCCCTTGTTTCTTTTCCTTCATTTTTTTTGCTTCTTGGCAAAAGTTAGCTCTTGTTAACAATTTTACCCATTTTAATGAGAAGTTTACTAACACTTGACAATTTTTTTCTTTTTTTAAAAAAATAATGATACAGTGTGCTGACGATTGTCGCCAGCCTCGATCGCATCACCAAGATTGTGCGCGAAATACTGCAGTTTATTGAGACGGTAAGTTTTTTTAAATGCAAAAAAAATTTATTAATTATTTTTTGTTTATTTTTAGCGCCCTCACGCCCTGGGAGCAGCTCCAGGCGGACGACCTGGATCATCCTTTGATCCAACTGGAAATTCGATGATGATGAAGATGAACTCTTCAAATCAAGGACCACTAAAAGGTCCACGTGGATTTGGCGGAAGTGGAAGTGGCAGCTCTCAGGCATCGGCGGAAATGCTGCTAAAGGACAAAACTGCGGCCACGGAAATTCGCCTTCTTTTGCACACTTCTCATGCCGGAGGACTGATCGGCAAGGGCGGCCTGCGAATTACCCAGCTTCGAGAGGTATTAAAAAACATTTGCAAAAAGTTTTTTAATATCTTTGATAAAGCTCATCTAATGTGCCTTATCAAATACAGGAAACGCACGCCGGCATCAAGGTCTACTCGGAATGTGCCCCGCAGAGCTCGGAACGCGTCTGCGTCGTCTACGGCCAGCTGGATACGGTCGTTTATGCGGTGAAGGAAATTCTGACCACTATTCACGGCTTTCCCCTCAAAGGGCCGAACATGCTGTACGACCCAAGGAATTACGACCAGTACCTGTCGCCGAACTACGGTGGATTCAGCGATACGGCGATTCCAAACGCCTCGGTTTCGGGAACTCCGGGGCCTTCTTCAGGAGGACTTGGAGGAATGCACGGTGGTGGTGGTCACCCTCATCACCCTCAGCAGCAGTCTTCAGGGATGGGAGGTGGACATCATCTTCAGCAGCAGCAGCAGCAGCACCTTCAGCAGCGTAATCCCTACTTTCAGTCACCCCCTCCTCCTCATCACCCCCCACCAGGACTTGCTGCTTCCGATCACCACTTTATTGGTGGTGGTGGTTCTTCATCCTCTTCTCGAGGATCAAATCGAGGCTCCAATGCCTCCTTTGTCCAACTTGGCTCTTCCTCTCGAGGTTATCAACAGCAGGGCTCTAATCATAACCACCATCACTCGGGACTTTTAACTCCCATGGGAGGTAATCGAGGAAACATGAAAGGACATCATCAGCAGATGATGGCGGACCACCACCACCACCAAAACTTTCCCGACTCGGCGGATCTCTTTGCCCCCGACTTTGGGGGCACCTTTACGAGCGGAAGTTCCGCTGCGGCCGTGGCTGCGGCGGCGGCGGCAGCCGCCGCTGCTGCTGCTGCTGCAGCTCAGCAAGGCGGCGGCGGAAATGTCCAGCAGTGGTCCAATGCTCGGTCCTGCGCCTCCTCTTCTCGTCGAAGCTCCTCGGCCTCGAATTTGGACCATGGGGGACCAAACTTTCAATCCTTTGGAGGAGGTGCTGGTGATCAGGAGTTTGACTGGCTGAGTCATCCGGGTAAGTTTAGTTTAGTTACGTCCTTTTTGAATTTGTTTTCTGATGAAAGTTTTTTATTTTCTTTTTAGATGCGGCAGCAAAGTCGTGGGCTAGTTCTGCTGCTGGAGGTGGCGGTGGTGGAAGTTCTTCAGCAGGAGCAGGAGGCATTCCCGCCGTGGTGAACAGCAAGCTCTTTCAGCAGCTGCTCGCAGCGGCCGTGAGGACGTCGCCTATGGGCGAGTTTGGATGGGAGCGCCAGCGCCAGCATTTCAGTGCCCAACAAGGTACGGGAGGAGTGGGGAGGTTGCGTACTGCTTGGGAGATTGATTCCTGACTGCTGTGCAATTTTATCTTTTTATTTATTTTGTGCATAGTCGATTTGCGCTAGGTTGTGCTTTCTTTCTCTTCAGTTCTACTTTTTTTCTTCTACTTCTTCTTTCCACTAACCATTTCCTTTCCTTCTTTTCCACTAACCCTCGTAGAATTCTTTCACTTTTACTAATCTTTTTCTTAGCTTTACTAACCAGATTTTAGTATTACTAATAACCCCTTTCCTTACTAACCCACTAACTCCTCTTTACTAATTTTCACTTACGTCTTCTTTCTTTTCTTTTTATTTCGTTTACTAACCTTTCTACTAACCTCTACTACTAACTTTGTTTTATTCATTTATTTGACTATCTACTGACTATCTACTACTATATCTTTTCATGATTTCATCTTTTTTTTTGTTTTACATTCTACTTTTCTATCTATTCTTTTACCTTCTGTTTTCTACTAATTTGTTTTCCGTTTACGTTTAACTTTCTTCTACTAACCTTTAACTGCTTCTTTCTCTACTACTAACTCTACTAACTCTACTAACCACTACTAACTTTCTGTTTCACACTGATCACTAACACTCTCTTGCAATGATCACTTCCTTCCTTGCTCTTCCCGTATGTTCACCACCACCACCATCACCAGGCCGTGGGCGCCATCATCGGTCGCAGTGGCCATCGAATTGGCGAAATTCGCAGCACCTCTCAGGCGGAGATCAGCATCGGTCCAAATGTTCCGAAGACGCCGACTCGATTAATTACGGTCAAAGGCATGGCCAGCTCGGTGCAGACGGCGGTCTACCTGATCTGCAAGATGTAAGTGCTGATTTTATTGAAAAAAATGTTCAGGACCGATTTCGCTTGCCACCACTTTTTGCAATGATATCCTTTCGATATCCTCTTTTTATCACTAACCCTCCTCACTTTCACTAAGCTACTAATTACTCACTGCTTTGCCTGCTTCTGCCAATCTGCTTCTGCTTCTTCCTCCTGTGGCCGGTCATCTGGAAGACCAGTGATTTTGTGCATCTTGACGAACAAAAATAGTGACAATCACTAAATCACTGTCTTTCGATGAACGGTGCTCACACTAACCATCGACTACTGACTAACTAACCAAACAATCTCTTCCGATTTTGCTGCTAATTTTTTAAGCTAACTTCACTTTGCCTCAAAATCCTTGTGCACTCCTTTGATAAAAAATCTTTTAATTAGTTTTCTAATATTTTCCTTTCTATTCTCTTCTTTTCTTCTAGTGTGGATGAAAATCAATAGAGGCTATATTGATTTGTTTCCTTCCCTCCTTCCCTCCTCTCACCTCACCTCAACTTTAACCTCCAACCCAACTTCATTATCACTCTTCATCGTTAACACACCCACTGAAAATACCACTACCCTACATCTATTTAAATTTAACCCCTATTCCCATACACTTGCTACCTGCTAATGTCACACACTCTCTTCCAATCTTACTTTGCTGTATTATCCCCTCCAATTTCCTTACTCCCACTTCCCTCCCTCACGCCCTCCACACTTAATTCTTTGTGTCACTATTAACTACTCTTACTCCTTCTTCATTTTTATACCTTTTCCTTCTCATTTTTTTGTTTTTTGAGACCACACACCACTCAGCGGCAATATTATTTTCTGTTTCTGTTCCTTTCTGTTCCCTTTCCCTTGTTATTCCTTATTATTATTTTTGCAATCTGATTACACAACAACATTTTTTGTTTTCACCCCCGCCCGCCCTGTCTCTGTCATTTTCTGGTCACTGATTTTGTTTATTTTGTTATCTTCTTTTTTCCCGAATTTTTTCTTTTGTTGGGACAGTTTACTTTTATTTTAATTAACCAAATAGTGAGATTTTTTAACCACCACCAAACTCCTTTTGCCCCTTCTCTCCTCCCTCTTTCGTTACTTTATTATTATCGTTTCGATCACCCTCACCACCCTCATCATTATTATCATCTTCATTTGAGCATTGATATTCACCACCCATATTCACCTTTAAATGACAAATGGAAACCATGCACCAAACGCAAACTGAAAATCACACATTGTAACAGCAAAACCGATCCATCACTTTCACTCTGACCACTGTTTTAATCCCTATCCCTTTCCTTTCCCTAACCTTCCTCTTTCTTTATCCCAACTTCACTCCGAACAAACACCGGCACTCCCTTCCTTCTCCTCCTCCTCCTCCTCCTCCTTCAAAACTCTAAATGAATGAATGAATGAAAAACTGAACTGAATACTGAAATAAATACTGACCCATTTGTGCAATTTTTCAAACTTTTTTGAGATTTAGTTTATGATTTTTTACTTTTTGATTTTATTTAAAATTGACCTTTCAAAACGCTTTCAAAATGTTTTTATCTCATCCTTTAGGTAAGTGATGCTCTTACCTAGCTTATACCAAACAAAAATCTGCAAAGCTTTTTTCAGAACACGCAAAAATACCGAAAATGAAACTACTGAAAAGATCAAAACATTTGTGCCTGGTCATTGGGAAGACAGCAATGATTTTGTTGACGTACGTGTGCTGTGTGTTGTTGCTTGCTCGTCAACTGCTTTGGAACTCTAAAAAAATTTGGTCCCAAAAATTAATGCTGAGCGAGCAGCAGCAACACAGCTCGTCGTTTCAAAGCAATCCTTCTGCGCCTCAATAAAATCACTATCTTCCAATGAACAGTGTCACAGAGGAGCAACTGAACTGAACTGAAAATGGATTGACATTATCTTTTCCAGCCAATCTCTCTTTTATCTTGATCAAATGTAATTGCAAATGTTAGCAACTTTTACTATGTAGATCCAATAAAAAGAACATGCGTACTCTAATTGGTCGGCTTTGGAGTAATCAACTCTTGGTTACTTTCTCTTCTCTGTTGTTAACTCCTTTTGTTCATCTCATATAAGATTATCATTGTCTGTTTAGATGGTGCTGATAAGATCACCACCAACATTATCACCACTGACTGACCACTAATGCACTCTTGGTTACCTGTTAAAGATTTGCAGAGCAGGTAATTGGTCTGGTGATTAATTGCCTGATCAAAAGAGAAGGAGGAACAAAAATTAAAGAAAAACAGTTTTTTGTTTGTTGAGCTGCTGATCTGAAGCTAATCAGACTAGACAAAAGACTTTTGCTTTCTTGTGTTAAATCGCCGCCGCCGCCGCCGCTAACTAGCCGCTAAAAGTGCGTGAAAAATTGAACTGAACTAAAACTGAATGAAAAAAGAGTCTCGCCCAGGGAAAGAGAAAGAAAGGGGAGAAAACGTTATTAAACTTTTCTTCTTTTATGAGGGCGATTATTTCAGTCGTTTTCTTCACTACTTCACTATTACACAAAGGTTGGTCAGCAGCAGCAGCTTTAAATCGACGACGAAGGTGGCAAAAAGTGGTTTGTTGTTTTTCAGACATCATTGAACTGCAAAACTGCAAAATGTTTTCAAGGTGAAAGCAAGGAAAGCAAATCAGTGTGACCTGTGTGGCCTGATGACGCCCGAAACTGATAATAAAGGAAAATAAAATAAAAAAGGAGCAGTGTTGTGCAAAACTTATAACTGTATTTTTTCTTGTTGGTTGTGTCTGTGATTTATTGCCGCCAATCTCATCAATTAAGCAAAAAAATGAGTAGAAATCCACCTCAATTTCATCAGTGACAAGTGCTGCTGCTGCTGCTGCTAATACAGACTGTTGCCAAGAGGAGAAAAACGCGTAATCTTTGAGTTGTTGTTGTTGGTCTGTGTGATAATGCAGAAAATGTTTCGCTTCCTCGTTTCTTCTCGATTCACTGTCAAGAGCTGCTGTACAAGTCTACCAGTGTTAGTTCGAAACAATTGTCCTGGACTGAACGCACTTTCTCTCTTTCTGTCTGTGGTGGTCATTCTTCTGAAGAGGTAATAACAAAAGTTCACTTATTCTGCTGCTTGAACACGTTTTGACTCTTTTTTCCTTTTCCCTTTCAGTAACACTTTATCTGCCTAATTGACCGACCATCGTGTGCGCTCACCGTCTTCAGACGAGTAATCTTCAGCTGTGATGATGATCATCAACAGCAGAAGCATAAACAAACGGCATTAAAACGGCGGACTTTCATTCACTCACTCACTCTTCTTCTTTTTGCTCCTCTTCTTCGGCTTCATTCATTTCACTTCTGACTAAATAATGGACACTTCAGTGGCTTCCAGCACACGGGTGAAAATGTAGTGCAAACTCTCTCTCCCTTCCCTTTGAAGATAACGTGTTGAAGAGGCGGAGAAAGAAATAATAAAGAGAAGTGAAAACGGGTTTTCGACTGTTGTTGTTGCAGCGCTGTCGTGTGAAAAAGAAGTTCCAGCAGACAATGGAACAGCAGCAGACAGAAGACCTTTGTCTGTCCTCCACCTTCTCTCCTTCTCTTTTATGATCACCACCACTACCATTCATTCATTCATTCTTTCTCTCTTTCAGAGAGTTCTTCAGGCGTCTGCAACAACAACGACGACGACTTCTGCTGCCGTTGTTTTTGTACAACAGACTGGAAAAACACTTCGTCTTCCTCTTCTATTCTTCGTATGCAAACGAGCTGCGAATCCAACACGAGCTGCTGCTGCTGATCAAGTTTTACCACCACGCGTTATCTCTGAATTTTTTATCTCTGAAATTATCATCAACTCTTCTGAGGTGATTATCATCTTGAAGAAAGCTGTTCCTGAAGACAAAGCTCTCGGCGGCTTCGGCTTCGGCAAGGTCCTGTCATCTGTGTGTGGGCTGTCCACGCTTTTTGGTGGCCGCGCTTTTTTTCGCTGCTCGTTGTTTTTGCTTGCTTGATCTGATTTTCAAGTTCTTTGAAGCTTTGAAGACCTCGACCTTTTGTTTCCCCTTGATAAGAGCTCACCTTATCAGAAGAGGATCATCTCACCCGAACTCAAGCAGAGAGAGGAGGTCAGGACAACCGTGGCGGTTGCACGGCGACGGCTGTGTTTGCCGGTAAGTGACCGCTTTTTATCTTTTTGTTGTCTTTTTCACTCTGCTTTTGCTGCGGAGATCTTCCAATGTCTCTCGATGTTTCATCTTCTTTTTGAGCTTTTACCTTTTTGTCTTTCCTGAGCCTCAGCTTGTTGTTTCAAGTTCGACTGTGCTGTGCTGTTTCATACCACGCAAAAACTCTTTTCCATTGTCCTGAAGAAAAAACTTTTTGGTAGCACCTGTCGTTGTTGTGAAGAGAGCTTATTGGTCGTACATTTCTTCTTCGTCTTCTTCTTCACAGTGTCCTTCTTTTTCCTTCGAACACTCTTGCCCACTGAATGCTAATTTAATTAACACACCACACACACTCACTTCAAACTCTGCTGATAATCGTGTTATTATCAGCTGTCAAAGTTGTTTCGGTGTCTGATGTGTCTGCTGCTGCTGCTGCTGCAGCCACTGTGAACAGGCGTTAATTGTCTGTCTTTTTAACCTTACGCTTGCTCACCTACGACTTTGATCAGTTGAGGAAAAACTGTGAGCCCTGAAAAATGGATTATTAAGAGCAGCCTCAGCAGCAGCGGCAAACGATTGAACACCTTTCCTTTCTGTAATGATTGGCAAACTGGCTCGGTGAACTCTCTTTCTCGCTCTTTCTCGGAACTAGAACTCCAAAAAGTCAAAGTCAAAGGTGCAAAATGCGTTTTTGTTAGCAGCTGCTGCTGATTTTGCACTTGCACTGAACAGTAGCAACATGATGACATGTCCTCCAACATCAAACTGCTGCTGCTCATTTGAGTGTGTTCCAAAAAAGGATATCGTTCGCTCTCTGTTTTTTTTATTTGATTAGATTTGACTTTAGAACGCATTTCTGCTGCTGCAGCTGCTGCTAATGCTGAACACTACTTTTAAATTTGATTTTCAAGCTGCTGCTGATGCTAATGATGATGGTAATGATGATGAGAAGGAGTAGGAGGAGGAAGATGGCGACGATTTTTAGCGCACCTTTTATTTCCTTGTTTTGATGTTTAAATGTTTTTTTTGTAGTTAGCTGCTGTTTTATTTTACCGTTAATGTTTTTAATTTGTTTCTACTTCTCTTGAAAAGCCGCCAAACAAGCGTAAGCCAGCAGAAATTCCTGCCACAAGTGTCAAACACTGCTGTTGACATGTGTAACAGTCACTTGATGAGATAAGCCTGACGCAATCTAACGTGTCTGGTGCTTTACCACCTTTTCTCTTTCTCTATGGAAACTTCTTTGAGAGGTGTACTCATTTACCGACACACATTTTGCTGTGGTGATGGTGGTGATGGTCGTACCAGTCATGCTGCTCTAGCCTAGTAAGGAAAGAAGGAAAGAAAAAGATGGTAATCTAGATTGTGAGAGAGCAAAAAAGCCGTCTTCATCTTGGCGCAAAAAATCAGCAGCAGCAGCAGCAGCCACTCAAACTGCCACCACCAAATGTCAATCAAGTGCGATCAAGAGAGAAAAGGAAAAAACTTTTGGCCGCTAATACTGACACCTGCAATCTAGTGTTTTTCTCCTTTCCCATTTGAATACCTTAACTTTTTACACTTTAGATGAGATTGAGAGAGGAGGTCAACAACGCGAGCGGTGACTTCTTCTTCGAAGCTTATGTCTTTTTTCCTCCTTCTTCTTCACGGGAGTCCTCTTCTTTTCAGCGAGTCAGTTTGTCCATTACCGTCAATGGCACTGTGAATTGCGCGTTCGTATGCAAAAAACTCTCCAAAGCCAACGGAGCGACCCGTCTTTCTCTCAAGTGCAGAGATTTAAATTCAATTTCTGCCTGAAATTATATTTTCATTCAATCGATCTCCTCTTCGGGTAATCGCGCCTCGGTCGGTACTACAAGGTCAATTACATTCATGCTTGACTTGTTTGCTGCGAAGAAGAAGAAGAGGACTGCTACCCCTTCTTCTTCCCTTAACCTTTCTGCCTTCTTCCCATGAACGACCTGCTGAAGATTATGTACTTCAACAACTGTCCAATTTTTTCCTCTAGCTCTTCTTTTTCTTTTTCTCAGATAGATCTTCTTCAGAAGGTCGTCTAATTGGCAGCCTGTGACTGACTGCCTGACTAAAGCAAAAACCGCAAGTTCAGTGCAAAGGAGGTGACGGCAGCGGTGGTGGTGGTAATCACAGCATAACGATTTGAATCGGTAATCTAGCGGACTTGCTGCTTGAACCCTCGTCTTCCTCTCCTCTTCTCTCAAACTCTGTCGTCTGTTCTGTTTTTTCTGACTGCAAAAAGAAGTTGTCAGAGTTGCTGCTGCTGCTGCTGCAGACGAAAACGAGTTACCTCGATGTGATCTCTCTGAGGTAAGAGAGAAAATTCGCCTCGGCTGCTTCGCTGATGAGTTTGTTTCCCTTCTACTTTTTCGTCTTCTTCTTCGTTTTCTTCATCTTCTTCAGTCAGCCAGTCCGCCTAGAAGGTGATGGTGAAAAAGAAAACAGCTTTGTCTTCTTGTTCTTCAGCTCGTTCAGCAGTTCATCATCATCATCACAGTCAGACAGCTTGTTCCAATCACAGAGACAGAAGGCTTTGATTATCCCGTTATTCGAAGGTGGTGGTGGTGATCACCCTCCTCCAATACCTCCTGCAGCTCTTTTCCCATCGGTGGTGGTGGTGATTACCCTCCAGTGTACTACTCTCTTTAGCTTTGAAGCCTTCAAGTTCAACTCTCGTCAACGGCATTCGTCTCACAGCCTTTTCCTACGGGTCATTTGCAAGTGAACTTCAGCGGCGGCGGCGGTGTGTTGTCCTGACAGACGACAGCGACTACTGCGACGACCCTCCTCGACAAAACGAGCCGCCTGGTCAGGCAACTCTCTCAACTGCTTTGCTCAACTGTTCTCTCTCATATACTCGGGCGCCCGGGCGACACTGTTGTTGCCAGTGTTGCCAGTGCTGCTGCTGCTGCTGCAGAGATCATTGCCCAGACTCACTGCATCATCATCATCATCAGTTGTTGTGTCCTCGACGACGACGGCGGAGGTAGTGTGCTTAACTCGATCATCACGGTCTTCTTCTTCTTCTTCTTCTTCTTCTCGTTACCTGTGCTAATATTTTGATATTTCGGTGTTTGGTGTAGCGTTGATCGATCGCAGAACATTTTTTTGCCCTTTTCGGACTTCATCTTTTTGAATCTCACTCTGACCGGTCGCAGTTTTTGTTTGCTGGTGGTGTCTTTTTCACTTGTGTTTCAACGGTGTCTTTGTTTTGCACTTTTGAGGGTCGTCTTCTTTTCTCCTTTTTGATACTTTGTTTTGTTTTGCCCAGACCTCTTCGTTTTAGACCGCTTCGTTTCAGACGGCCGTGAATAGTGAATAGTGAATACTTTGATTGTATTGTATTTCCACCTGTTTGCTTGCTTGAATTACCTCCTCCTCCTCCTCCTCCTTTTGTATTGTAGTGCTGTGCTTTTCCTTCTAATGATGTGATGGTAAAGCACACACAGAGACGCACAGACAGACAAACTAACCGCATCACCGACGACGACGACGACGACGCCGTTCAACTCTTGCGGCACACCTGATAACTGCCTCCTTCATCTTCTTCATCTTCTTTTGTTCATCCCTTTTTTTCCCGGTAATGATCAGCAGCAGCAGCCCCTCCACTTTGATGACCCTAACGCAAACTTCAAACTCGTTTTCTTCTTTCTTCTTTTTCTTTTTCTTCTTCTTTACCATCTATGAATGTTTAAATGTCACTGGCAACTTTGTATTTAAAGCTTTGCTGTCATATCTTCCGGTGAACTTTGGTATTTGTTTCGTAGGTACAAAAGTACAGAAAACGGTCGAGGTTGGCATTAGGTTGACTTGTTGATTAGTTAAAAAAAGTACGTTTTAAAGGTTTTGCTGGTATTATTTCTGACCATTAGTCTGCTCTGACATTTTCACTGACAGCTGTTGTCGTCTTCGTTGCTGCTGCTGCTGCTGCTGTTTTGATCTTTTCGCTATTTAGCACACAATGTGTGTGTTCTCGGAGTGTGATTCAGCAGCTTTTGAAGCAGCTGCTGCTTCAGCAGCTGAAGCTGAAGAAGTGTGACTAGTCTGCCTGTCTCGTTAGCACCACAGTTTGACGCTAAATAAACACACACAGTTTCAGCAGTAGTGCGGTAGTTTCCGTACTCTCAAAACAACAGCAGCACTAGGTCAGCATGAATATTCAGTGAGGGGGAGAAGAACGAGCCCTCAAACCGGAAATGGAACTGTTAACGCTTTTGTCAGCTATGTTTGCAGCAGTTTGTGCTCATGTCTGCTCTCGTTTAAATATTTCTATTGAAAAGTGTAAAGTCCCCTCTTTTTCCGGTGTTGTCACTTCTGCTGTGGCTTATCAGCAGCAGCAGTTATCCACAGTGGCAATATCCGCTTTATTTGTTGGTAGACTGTGTGTCACCACCGGCGTTGATCCCCCTCTCACTCATTTTTTTTTGCCATCGACACATCTGTTTTCTTTGTGAGCTGTTTTTGCTGGCTGTGAGTGCTTCCATGACTACCACAGAAATTACCAGCACAACACAGAAATTGCAACTTATTATTAGTTGTATTTGTTTTCTGCTCGGTAACGTGTGCTCTCTTCACTCATTCTCATTATTTTGCCGGTGGTCGTTCTACCTGCCTACCTACCTGCTAAGCTCAGTGCAATAAACTTCTGCCCTCCTGTGCAATTTTCTTCCTTTTTTCTGACTTTCTGAGTGAGCTTTTGCATATGTCTTTTTTCTGTTTTCTCTGTTGCATAACAGTGTGAGTTACCTAAAAACTTGGAAGTCATGTGCTGCCGGTGCTGCTGCATCATCACTCTAAATTGGCCATAGCCAATCACCGGTGTCTGTTTTTCATGTTTATGCGCTCCTTTTTTATTAGATCACAGACCACTAAACAGATGCCCTTTAATTTTTATGTTTTTTTCCAATTTTATATTGGTTATTATTAGCTGTGATGTGATGTACTCGCCACAACTACCACCACCACCACCACCAGTGCAACCAATCTCATTGATCTGTGCAATCAAGTTTGACTGACTGACAACAACAACAATAACCAACACACAGACACACACTGTCCAAATTAAACTTTATCCTCCTTCTTTTACTTCTTTTTCTCTTGAATTTGAATCAGTTGCTGCTATCAGTAACTTCTCTAAACAAAAAGCAGTATTTACGAGTCTGCTTTGTGTGTATTGTATTTGTGCTGTGTGTTGCAAACAATAACTACGATAACTGCGGCATTTTTCTTCATCTTCTTCTGCTGCTGCTGCTTTCTAAAATGAGTGTGCTTCTTTTCAAGTATGACCACCACTGCCAGCAGCAGCAGGACCACCACCACACTGTCTAAATGTAAATTTTTTTGTGGTCGTTTTTAGTTTGCCTAAACACACACACTGGGACACCGAAACAGACTGACACAGGAGATGATATTTAAAATAGCACAGCAGCATAATTTTTGTGGTTGTTGTGCCCTTTTTTCTGTTTTCTGTTTCTTCTGTGGCTGGCACAGCAGCAGCAGCAGCTAAATTGTGACAGCAGTTTATACTTTTTTGTGTTGTGTTTCATTTCTGACTTGTCACTGCCTCAGCAGCAGCAGCAGAGCTGACCCTAAACTTGGCCACCTCTTTTTTTCTATTTTACCTCTCTGCTGCTGCTGACAGCAGCTATCTCCTTTCATCATCAGCAGCAGCAGCTTCTCCTTTTCTTTCTTTTATCTGTCGTTGTCCTTCTTCTTCTTCTTCTTAATGATAATAAATGGTTTGTGGTGGTGATAGCAGCTCACGTGCCAACACTGAAGGACCAGTTCTGTAGTTTTACAAAGGATCGTTTTCATCTCTTTTTTCCGTTGTACGTTTTGGGGAGGAAAACCGCCACTTCTTCCTATTATTTGTGTAGCATTAGTGTGCTGAAAGAATGCCTCGATTTTGTTGAAGGCTGACAGAAGCAGTTTTTGTGAATTGAAAAATGGAGAAAAGTTGACTTTCAGTTCTGGTTTACCTTCTTTTTCCTTTGAATTGTTACGTTAATTGTCACTGACGTCTGACTAATTAATCAAAACTGCTCTTTTTGACTGTCTCTTTTTAATGACTTCAGCAGCAGCAGCAGCAGCAGCAGTGACGTTAAAACTGTCTGACCGATACTTTAGTTAGTGTGTTTCCTCTTCTCTTCTCCTTTTCTCGTTAGCCCTTTTATACCTTTCAGGTAAAGTACTTTTGCCCAGTCATGTCGCTTATCATATCATATCGTCCTGGTAGGTCTCCTCTTTGCCAGGTGGTGTTCTCTGTCTGTCTGCCATTTCACCTACGCCAAACACACATTTCGCCTTTACTTTACATTTTTACTACATTACTTGTTATCAAAACTGGCGATCAGGTGGTCTAGAGGCAATGGTTAACCTGTTAGCTCTCTTCCTCTTCTTTTTTTTGTTTTGAAGATTTTGAGGAGCCAATTATGAAATTTTCGGTTGAAGAAAAAAAGCACCTGTTGAATTTCAGTCAGAAATTCTTTTTCTGTTCTGTTCATTCTCTCTTTTTCTTCGTCCGTTTCGCTCAATTACCTTACTACCACCACTACCCTAAACATTTTGTAGTACTTTTCTTTTTGCCATTTCAATTGCAGTGACAGTGGCAGCAGAATGACGCTGAATTGAGCTAAAGACAGCGTAAGTGTTTGGCTCGTTGGCTAGCTCTGAGCGAGCGAGCGAGATAAGACAAAGGCATCATCTTTGTCGTCAGCTAAAGACAGCAGCGGTGGTAGTTTTTTGCCCTCTCTCTCCTTCTCACTCTTCAAACTCTCAAGAAGAGGCAAAGTTCAAAGTCTCTTTCGGCTTGCGAGAGAGGCGAACGAGACAGAGTTCAAGACTGTTTGCTGCTGCTACGCCGGCTAACCCAAACACAAAACAGACTCGGTTGCCAGTTCTTTCGTTCCTTCTGTTTCTTTGAATTCGTATTCATGCCCTTTTCCTTCCACTGAAGCAGACTTTGCATGTTTGTTTGTAGAGTTCTGCGCCGCCGTTTCCGAGATGTGCAATTGCCCTGCTCTTTCTCCTTCTCAGACGACGGGAACAAGTTGTGTCCGAGCAGCAGCCAAAGCATTGAGTTCTCCCGCTACTACGGGTGCAAAGGCATCACCACCATCACCACCACCACGACTGCCAATCTTCATTAGTGTGTTTGGTGTCTGTCTGTCTTTCTGTGGTGGTGGAGTTTTTCTCCATTCAGCACAATCTCAGCGCCTGGTAATCGCGCGGCTGTTTCTGTCTTTAGTTTGTTTCAGTGTTTTCTGTTTGTTTGTGTGTTTAGCTTGCTCATATCCGCTGCGTTTATGCTAATGTTTTCTGCATCGGCAGCAGCAGCAGCAGCCTCAGCTAACTCATTTTCTCCGAAGTCTGAGGAGGAGAGCTGAACTACTCATCTCCTTGCCGCTGGCTATTTTTGTACAAAGTCCAGCTGCTGCTGCTGCTGCTGCTGAGGTTGCCGAGACAACAAAATTTCTCTCTTTTATTTTTCTTTCCCCTTTCTTTCCCCTTCTCAACTTTGACTCTTCAACATCTCTTGAGTTTGTGTGTTGTGTGTTGTAATTATCTTTGCACTGACTGACTGGTTGCCGACCACCACCACTACAGCATCATCTTTTGTCTCCCTCTATCTTTGTATTGTTTCTGCAGCTGCTGCTGCCTCTTCTGCTGCCCCTCTTTTCTGCTTTTCATTTTGTACTTTTTGTTTTGTTTTTTATTTTGTGCTGTTCTTCTCTATCATTCCCCCAATTTTTGCTAATTTTGTCATTTTGTTTCTCTCCCTTATCACAGGAGGACCGCCGTAGCTACCATCGCTACTAGTTCTTCATCTGTTGTACGACAACTCTCGGCAAACAGTGCAAATCTCGCTCCTTCAAGATAAGAGCAGTTCAACAGCAGCAGGAGCAGCAGCAGCAAAAATCTGACAACAGCCGATGACAACCTACTACTCCAGCGGCTGCAAACTCTGTGCCCCATTCATCTTTTTTGCAACAAAGACAACAACAGCCGCTGTTTTTTCCTTTTTTGTTTGATTGATGAGCAGACCGCCACCACTACTTGCTGTACTCCTTTTTCACTTCTTTTGTGTCCTTCTCTCTTGTTGACCTACCTTCTTCTTCTTGGTCATCTTTTTCTGCCCCTTTGGTCACTGCCGCTGTTGATTATCTCCCCTGCCTCACTTTACTGCCTCTTCACTGTTGATCAACGCTCTTGCTGATAACTACTACTCCACCGTAACTTCTGTCGCCATCACCATCACCACCGTCATTATCATCACCACCATCATCCCCGAAATACCACCCATCGAAAATATCACCGCCACCACCACCACCACCGCCACCACCGTTGCCATCAGTGTCAATCATGTCAATCAGGCCGGCGTCTTCAGCTATTCAAACTGCTTCTTCGATGGCCACTTCGATGGCCGCATCTCATTCTCATTCTCATCTTCAGCGCCTTCCGCTGGCCGCCTTTGCCGAGCAGTATCAGGTGTGCGAGGAGATTGGCAGGTAAGTGGTCAGAGGAGAGCAATTCAATTTTTTTATTATCTTTTTTTTCAATTTTTACCTCATTTTCAATTTTCCATCGTTTTTATTGATTCCAATTTTATTATTGCTGCTGCTGCTGTTGTTTGTAATTGAATTGACCAGACTAGACTAGACTAATAATTGTCAGCAGTTGTTAAGTTTCGGTGTTTGGTGACAGAATTTTTTTTCGCGTTTTTTGCTAAAGTTATTTTAAAACAACAACAGCCAGTGTCATGACAGCAAAATGTAATTTAATAATAGAAGAAAAAAGAAAAAAGAGGAGGAAAGGAAAGGAAAATTATGCAAAACACAGTTGCGCGATGAGGGCAGTTTGGTTTCTTCTTTTTCCTTTTAGTGTAGTGTAGTGACCAAAGTGCAACAGTGCTGTGTTTGGCACTTTGTTTACCTCAATCTCAGTTTCTCTCAATCTCAGTTTCTCTCAATTTCGTTTTCTCAATTTTGACATTTTTAGTCGGCCCTTTGGGCGCCGCCGCCGCCGTCAATTGGTCAATTGTTTTTTATTTTGGTGTCGGCTGTTGTTGAGAGGCGTCTTGTTATGCAAATTAGTGAAGTTTCTTTTTTGTAGTACTTGTACCGCAGTGTGTTTAATAATTTTGCCGTTTTGACCATTTCCTTTTTTGTTGCACTAAAGAGAAGAGAAAATGAGCATCAAAGAGGGCCGTTGTCTCTGATGACCATTGTCCGAGTTGAATTTAAGCGGGTAAAACTGTTGCTGTTGCTCTCACAACAACAACAACTGCTGGCTAAGTCTCAATTAGCTAATCCCCGCTCAAATGAAAGTTGTTGGCCATTGAAGAGAGAAGAGAAAAGAGAAGAGAAAAGAGGATATTTGTCATTTTCAGTTTCACTCACTCACTTGCTTTGAAGTCGGCTGTTTTCTTTTCTATCTGTCAGTCATTACACAGCACTCAACTTTTTGTCACTCTAATTTTCTCCTCCTCCTGCTTTCTAACTTTCCTAAAGAAAATGAGGAGCCCGGATAAATGTGAGCAAGTGTGACAACAATTTCGGTGAAGTGTCCGTCCACCTCTTCATCAAATTAAAGTGCACTGGATGACAAAGAGAGTTTAATTGACACTGGTTCAAAAGAGAGTGAAAGGTTTTCTTGTTTTGTATTTTTCTTGTACAGTGCAAACGTGGGTGGTGTTTTTACTGCTGCTGCTGAGAAAACTTGGAAGGTAATAAAAAGTAGTGCAACCTCTTCTTCTTTTTACTACCATAGCTAATTAAAAATTATTAGCGTTTGGAAGTTTTACGGCAAACGGATGTGAGTACACTTGAGGAAGAACTCATTTTTCTTTTCACTTAACCGGCGTATTATTAAAGATATCGTTAATTACCGGCGGTGAGAATTTAATCAAAGTCTTCATACTTTGCTGCCGTTTATCGGCAACTAAGAAGTCCGTTTCTCGGGTAATTGCTACCCGGGAACAGCAGCAGCAGCAGCAGTTGATAAGCTGTTGAAGATGAATGGTTGATAATTGCTACTGGCAGTTGGAAAGTTTGGATGATTGATTCAACTTTAAACTCCATTTTGTAGTCAGTAGTAGTCGATAATTGCCGTCATTTGATCTTCTGAACTTGATCCTCTCTCTCCTCTCTTTTTGCTCCCTAGTCATTCGATAGGAGAGGACAGACTAAACTGATTGAACTCCTTTTAAGCTATTCTAGATTTACTTCTCGTTGTTTTTTTATTGAGTGTGTGATTGAACGATGATGATGATGATGATGATGATGATGATGATGGTAGTCCTTCTCGTCTTTTCTTGATCTCTAATGGACCTTCTCTTTCGCTGCTGTTGCTGTTGTTTTTGTTGTGATGATGGTAATGATGGCATTTGGTGATCTGGATCGAATCGATTTGCTGACTCCTTTTTTTCCCTTTTTCAAGGGCGCTCTCATCATTACTTTGAAGATGATGTAGAAGAAGAAGTGATCAGCTGACTCTGAAGCTGTTTTGCTTCTTTTTTAGAGACCGTTCTTTTTCTTTTTTTCCTTTATTTGCCTCTTCTTCTTTCGATGTCTCAACTATGTCCGTGAAATGTCCGTGCCAAACACACAGTGAGCAACAGCTGATTATTATTAGCGGCATGTTTTATGTATGTCTGTGTGTGTATGTGTGTGTGTATGTATTTATGGACGCCCGGTGTTTAGTGCTGCTGCTGCTGATTGAAACCTCCTCTTCTTAGTTCTATTTAGTTGTTTCTAGATGTTTGCTGGCACTAGATCTAGAGCTGAAGAGGCGTTTATAAACAGTTTAGAAGCAATCTAATCTAATCTAATCTAGAGAATTTGAGGAGGGATAGGGTTGGCATGATGATGGCTTTTTGATGGCCACTTTGGCGGTTTAGTTTTGCTTTTTCATTCATTCATTTCTGTTTCTGTTGAGATATAAATAATGCATGGCCAATCTTTCTCCCTTTCTCTCTTTGTATTTTTCTGTTTGTAAATTAATTTTAGATTGGGGTAGACCAGTGTTTTGATCAATTTGAGTTGAATTAGATTAGGGGACAACGTTTTAGAGATAGCTCTGGTGTTAAAAATCAAATCAGTGAATTGACAATAGAAATTGTCAACGCTTAGCTGAAAGTGGAAAATTGTACGAAAATTTTCGTCGTTGTTGTTGTGTTTACCGACGATTAGACTTTCTTTCCCCTCTTTCTTTCAATACCGCAAGTTTTTCTCACCCTATCTTTTTTTTCTAAAGATATACAGGCTTTTATTCATTCAGAGAGTTTTCTACTTCTTTTCAGTAGTTACTTTCTTTTCAACTCTTTCAAAGCTCATTGATTGCTGTGACCACCACCACTTTTATTAATTGATTCTCTTCTTCTTTTTTCCCCTCCTCTCCTTTCTCTAAAGTGGCAAATTTGCCGTTGTGAAGCGGTGCGTGAAGAATAATAGTAATGTGGCCTCCAACAAAGAAAGTGGCACAGTGGCCACAGTACAAAGCAAGAGGTGGCGGCCAAGTTTATTCGCAAGTCTCGCTCGGCCCGCTTCGGCCAGAAGACGGAGGACATTGAGCTGGAGATTGCCATTGTCAGCCAGTTGGCACCCCACGAAAACATCATTCAGCTGGTGGACGTCTTTGAAGACGTGACGCAGGTCATTCTCGTCTTTGAGCTGTAAGTGAAATTCTAAAATGAGAATTTTGTCCATTTTTAATTTTTGATTTTTAATCTTTTTCCTTTTTTTAGAATGAAGGGCGGCGAACTGCAGGACTACATTGCCGACTATGAGCGGCTGACCGAGGCGGAAGCGAGACTCTTTATGAGGCAGATTCTCTCTGCCCTGGTGCATCTTCATGAGAAGTCGATTGTGCATTTGGTGAGGAGGGATTTTTTGGAGGTTTTTATGACTGGTTTTTAAGGTTATTGTTTTTAGGATCTCAAACCGGAGAATATTCTGCTCACAGAAGAGGGCTCTCGGCAGATTAAGCTAATTGACTTTGGCATCTCGAGGCTGTTGAAGGAGAAGGCCGATATTAAGGGAGTTTATGGGACGCCGGAGTTTATCGGTAAGTTTTTTACTTTACGTTTTAAACTCCTGTTTTAACTCCTTTTTAACTCCCATTTTTTCCAGCACCGGAAATACTCAACTACGAGCCGATTGGCTTTGGCACTGATCTCTGGTCCGTCGGTTGCATCGCCTACACGATGCTTTATGGAAGTTCGCCCTTTCTGGGCGTTGATAAGCACGACACCTTTGCGAATATCACCGCGGCGGCCTTTGATTTCGGAGATGATAACGATGTTGATAACAGCGTGAAAGTATCCACCGAGGCTCGGGACTTTATCCTCGCCTGTTTGCGGAAGGACATTCGCAAGCGGATGACGGCGGCGCAGGCGATGGCCCATCCGTGGGTGGTGAAGGAGGAGCTGGTTGATAAGCCTCTTATCATCTCCTCGAAAAATGCCTCTTATCATCATGATGAAGAGAGAGGACTGTGATGAAGATATTACCTTTGTTCAGAAAGTTGGTGATTCTGATAATTATCACCACCATCGTCACCACCATCAACGACCTAGCTCGCTGGGAAATAGCTCCTCAGGAACGCCCACAAATGGTTCGACGACTCCAACCAGTACACCAGTGTTGGAAGCTCTGAAGAAAGCTGTGATAATGTCCTGAGTAAATGTCCTCAGGAAAATGGTGGAAGTTCAGGACGAGGAAGTACTGGCCAGTTGGACTCGACTGGGGATGAGCATGAGCACTTTTTCTTGGTTCGACAACGGTGGAAGGTTTGTGGCTTGAGGGAGAAGATTTTTGGGAGTTTTTTAATTAACTTTTTTATGTTTTTTTCAGAGATCAATTCACCTCGTGATACTGCACAATCGCCACCAGCGGCGAAAGAGCAGTGGACAGCTGCTGATGAAGAATGATAAGAAGAAGAGGACTTCGCCGCCGCCTTTGGACTCTCTGCAGACTGAGTGTTATCAACACCATGATCATCACCACCATCATCCTTATCAACACCACAAACTCTATGATAAGCTTCGCAGCAATCACCGAAGCCACCACCATAAGGCTACCAGTGATCACACCTTTTACTCGCTGCAGTCATCTTCGTCCTCTTCAACGTCAACGTCTTCGTTGTCTCATCATCATCATCATTCGCTCTCGTCAGGCGGCGACGGTGAGGCGTCTAAAAATGAAAGCGAAAATCAACGAGATCAACAGCTGAAGGCAAACGATGAGAACAAAGTAGGTGGCTCTTTTTCTTACCTTTGAGTGATTTTGTGAGGGAACTGAGATTCTTTATCGCAGAATATTCTGCTTTTTCTTATTTTCTGTATCTTTTCTAATCATGAGCTGACTCTCTCTCTCTCTCCTCAAATGCTGATATACTTTTTACCATTAGGCAGATTATATTATAAGTGTGTGTTACAAATGTTTGAAAGTGTTTTGAAGACAGCTGGAAGGAAGGAAGGAAGAAAGGAAGGAAGGAAAGTGGTGTGCAATAGATGAGGATAATTGAAAGAATATTCCCTGAGTGTTTAGAAGCAAACAATGTGATGAGATGAGATGAGAGAAAGAGGGAAAGTTTTGTCGTTAACAGTGAACTAGACTAAACACTAACGAGGAGTAGTTCTTTACTACTACTTGAAGAGCGTGGAGAAGGAGCCCAACAGGCGTGACATTGTCTGCTGCCCACTGCTGCTGCTGGCACTGTCACCGCCATCGCTAAAGAAAGTCCTCTTTTCAAAGTCCTTGGCGCTGAACTTGGTCTTGGTGAGCTGGTCACTGAGCTTGTCACTGAGCTTTGAAGGCGAATCTTTGCTTTCTTCTTCTTTTTCCTTCTTTTCCTGCTGCTGTTTTGGCTGGTACGACTGGAACACCTCAAAGAGCTCCTGATGCCGCTGTTGAAGCTGCTGCCGCTGCTGCTGCTGAGGTGATTCTTCCAAGTACCACAGCTGCTGCTGCTGCTGCTTCTCTTCAGCTGCCCGACTTCCGGTACGACGGCGATGGTGACGATTAGATCGCCTCGAAGCGATGACTGTCCGGTGGTGGTGATCACTGGCAGGCCCCGTCCCGGCAGGCGAAACTCCTTCTCCAGCTTTAGAGAAGCGGGGCTTTTCATGAGCAAGTGGGTGATGTGCTTAGTATCATCTCCTCCTCTCTCCTCCTCCTCCTCCTCGCTCAATGGTGGGCACCTTTAGGAGGAGGTACTTGCGTCTGTCCGCCTCTAGGTCGGCCCAGTCGGTGGCGGACACTTCGACGGTAGTGTGAAGGTGACCCAGCAGGTTTGGGTCCCTGTGAAAGCGCTGGCCTGGAAGGTCCGCCAGCTCAAACTGTACGGTTGGGTCTGCTGGGACGTTGGATGATGATGATTTGTTGTCCTGTTCGAAAATTATTGGGTAGCCAAAGAAGGTGTCTCCGGGACTGGCGCCCGCCGGGACCCGTACCTCAAAGAACTTGGTCTCTGCTTCGTAGTTGTTGTTGTCGAAATTGAGGAGATTTTCTTGCTGCTTCTTCTTCTTCAGCGGCACCTTTACCGTGATGCCCTTGCAAAATTCGCTAAAGCTGAGGTAGAGTTTGAAGCGGCTGGCGGGCTCAGAGAATTCTTTTTCTCCCTCTTTTTCTTCTTTTTTGGGTGGCTCACTTTTTGGTGGTGGTGGTGGCGGCATCGGCATCGGCATCGAAGTTGGCGGCTTTGGTTTTGGGCTGTTTTCGAAGCAGCTGTACTTCTCTTTGTGCTGCCGCTGTGCTTGGCTTTCTCTTGGTCCACCGCCTCTTGTGCGACCACTTTCTCTTTCCATTTTCTCCTGAGCACTTTGGAAGGAGGTAGTCGTAGGCCTCTCTCACCCGAATGAACTGCTCCTTGGCCAGCGGGCAGTTTTCCCTCTTGTCGGGGTGCAGGGTGAGGGCCAGTCGGCGGAAGGCGGCCTTCAGTTCGCCCTTGTTTACCTCAGTAATGCTCGAATCACTGGTCATTTGCAGGCCGAGCGTCTCGCAGTGTCGCACCGTCTCCGCCTCCTCCTTAAGCCGCTCTTGGGACTTCTGGGCCTGGTGGTGGTGGTGGTGCATGGTGGTCAGTTGATGATCTTCTTCTTCAGTCTTTTGGTGGTGATGAGCTGTTGAAGAGAGGACTAGCAAAAAACTTTGAAGCTTGAGAATTTTCGAAATTGGAAAAAGGAAAAACAATCTGATGCAAAGATAGTGCGTGAGTGAGTCATAATGGCGGACAGGGTGGAAATAGCCGCTCAAGCTTTCTTTTTCTAGAAACAAAAAATTGAGCAAAAAAGTTTTTTCTTCTTTTTCGATTCAATCTCTGATTACTTGAGTCGTTTTCATTTCTTTTCTACTTTTTCTTTTTCTTCTGCCTAACCACCACATTCACCTGACCTTATTTTCGCACTCTTCTCTCCCTCTCTTTCTCTGGCCAAAGATTGCAAGTCTCTCTCGTGCTAAGGTCACGTTTTGCGACTCTGATTAGCTAGCCAGCTAGCTCTCTTTTACCTTTTCAGTGAGTGCGTCTGCAATTATTGGCAATTGCAACAATCCAAGGCAGCCAGGTACGCAGTAAAGCCACACACGACAGTCACACTGACACAGAGAAATAAAAAGAGAGACAATGCCACACAATGTCTGTAATTACCGGTGTGTGGTAGTAGTTGGGGCAATTTGGGCATCTGAAGATAACCGAGAATGTGTGCACTCTTTTTTGCTGCACTGAGGATGTTCAGACTGTTGTTTTTTTTTGTTTAATACTAAGCAGACTTTTGGAACGTAGTTTTTTGTTTCTGCAACAGCAAATGAAAATGAGACGTGCACGTGCGCTGGCACTCTATGCACATTTTAAGTGAGATGAGCTGCTTTTTTCTGTTTCTGTTTTCTCTCCCGTGCTCTAATTGCCCCTTTGCTTTAGTTCTGATCATTGCCGAGCATGGATATCGTCTCTGCTTCCTTGCCTGCTATGATCTGCTCTAAACATTGTGGAGGATAAAGATGAGCTCTGTTTGCAAATCATCATCATCATCCTTTCCTTTCCTTCTCTAAATGACCGGTAATGATAACATCATTGTGTTGTGGTTGCTGCTGCTGCCTCTGCGGCTTAAACTTATTCACAGTAAATCAATCACACCGACTGTCTGTCAGTCAGCTGGCTGGAAGGATTTTATTTAGACAAGTCCTGGTTTGTGTGTTTACACTGTCCATTAGCTAGTGGTCAACTAGGCAAACCAACTAGGCAAACCATTAATTTGCGACTGTAGTTCACCGCACTGACCATTGACATTATCCGCCTTTCTTTTCTTCTTTTTCTTCGATGCTGATTGATTGATTTAAGAGTTAGTCTGTGGCTATTCTTGGATGAATTTTTTGCAGTGAAGAAGGAGGCAGGTTGAACAATAATCAATGATCTCCCGAGGAAGTGCTGAAGCTTCTTCTCGAAACTGGTGATCTATTAATAAGGGAAGGAGGAAAAGTGGTAGTAAATAAATAAATAAGGTTGCACCGATGAGTTGAGTGAGTTGATGAGGTGAGGTGAACCGATGATTGGCCCACTAAGTTGACTTGAGAGGGAGAGAAAGGGGAGAGAGAGTGAGGATAATGATGAGTTAATCAGATAAGTCGAGGAAAATGTATGCGAAGCGGATTAGAAGTCGGCCGCATCTTCGCTTTTCTTTTTTCTTTTCTTGATTGCCTCTCTCTCTCTCGTCAAACCTTGCAGAGTGAGCCCATTCAATTGTCAGCAACTGCTCGAAAGAGATATATCGATCACGGTCGATGGTAATTGACCGGGCTGATTGACTGACTGACTGACAGCGGCGAATTGAAACACTTTCACTGAAAATTGCTGCTGTTTTTGTATTGCGCAAGTATGTTTGACGCGCACGCTAAATTGACACTGTCAACAGATGGTTTGAAGTTTGAGTTTTGATGATGAGCTCTTCTTTTGCTGCAGTTCGTCAGTTTTGTAACTATTTTTTGCGTGTTTTTTAGCTTCACTCTAATCTGTAAATGATTGCAGGTTAGAATTTGTGTGAAACTGAAACTTTTTTGGAGTAAAAGTTGAACTTTGTGCTGAAATTTTTTCTTTTATACATTTTATGTTTTTGTTGTTCACGACTAAAATTATCTGAAAATGTTTGTTGCAGTGTTTCCTTTTCTTTTTTCCTCAGAGGTTTTAATTTATGCAAGGACGATATTAATTTAAATATGGCGATGTTATTAGGCCACTTTTAGCACTGCTACAACATCCGCCTACCTGCTGCTAAGCCGATTATGTGCTTTATTTATGCACATTTACATTTTTATGTTTTTTACAGTAATTATTTACCGTTGCCGCCGCCGCCGCAGCAAATTAATAATATGCTTAGTTGTGGGAAAATAGGATCTTGCAAAAAGAAAATAAAATGATAAATACTGAGCTCACTTTTCAGCCTCTTTTTGACTTGGCGATAATTAATAATTATGCTAAAGTGCTAGTCAAAACTTTTAAAGCTAAGTTTGAAGCATTTTTGTTAGTTTAGTTTCACTTTTTAGTCTAAAAATGGAGACAGTTTTACTTGAGACTGATAGTCAAAGTCATCAAGTTTCAAAGCGAAGATGATGATGATGATGATGATAACGGTAACGATTCTCATTACCTGTTTGCCATATTTTTACGCCCAGCAACTACTTTTACCTGCTACCAAAACCGTTGAAGACGATTGTCGTCGTTTAGACCTCTTCTTCTCTCTCTCTCTCTCTCTCCTCTCTCTCTCTCTCTCTCTCTCTCTCTGTTTGCTTATAACCTGGCCTACTGTGCTGGTGGTCAACTGACTGACTTTTCAAACTTTTCTCTAGAGGTCATTAGTGTGAGCAGTGACAAAGGGAGAAAGAGAGGAGAAAGAAAGAAGAACTAGGTAATTGCAGGTGATAAAGGAAAGAGAAGGAGAGAGAGATGAGCAGATGAGAGGCGTCTTCTCTGATTTGTTTGCACTATTTTTAGGTCGTCGTCGAAAGACGATGATGCAAAAGAGGAGAAGGAGGAAAAGGCGTTTGCTAATTTGCAGAGCTCGTCTTTAGAGTAGTAGGCAAATGAGCTCATTTGGAGTTGTTGAATTGTTGTTCGGGAAAGGGATGTGCACAGATGTTCAGATGTCTATTGTGTGCAGGCAAACTGAAGAAATCATTTGCATAGTTTTAGTTTTTCAGTTTTTTTTCCAATGAGGACTGCTTTTTTCCTTCTTCTCTGACCTTTGCCGGACGACAGTTGTCCGGTTAGTGCTGTTCTTGTTCTTCTTTGACCTGACTATTATTTTTTATTGCTCCGGACATTAAAAGGTCGCCACCAGTTTCTTCTGCTGCTGCTGCTGCTGGCTAATTGAAATGGCGGTTTTATTACCTGATTGACCAGGCTCCACTTTTTTTTGTTAAGTAAGTTGAGATGATATTTTTACCTGACGGTGGTTTTTAGTCATTTTTATGAGCTCTTCTTCGTTAGTGAAGTTGAACTTTTTTTCGGTAATATTTAAATGCTTGCGTGAGACTTTTGAGCTTTTTAGTATTATTTTGACGACTATATTTTCCAGACTTCACTTCATTTTGCCTTGAAGAGTAGTTGCTGCTGCTGCTGCAAAAGAGGAGATAAATGTTTTTTCATTTCAGTGACAAAATTTTGCACTCTTGTAAGAGAAAAGATATGCCGTGTTGATAAGCTGCAACATGGTAAATGATAATTTTGTATTTTCAAGAGAAGGTTGCCCGACTATGCGGTTATTTTTAAGCCTGCTTTGCTGCCGACACTGAAACTTGAAGTAATCTTCTTCTGCTTTAATGTGGTAGTAGTAGAGAAAATTAACTCTCAGTGGTTGACACCGTTTGACCGGCGGATTTAATTTTGCCACTGCCATTTTATTGCAAACCTTTAGTGAGAACAAACCTCTCTGGTCTTTTCTTTGGTTAGCTTTTAATTCTTTTAACAATTCGCACTAACGAGATTTAAATTAAAAAAAAGAAAAAAAGAGGAGGCAAACTTGTTTGGTAAATTGATTTGTCTTTCAGGGAAAGAGGACAGTTTAGAAGTTGACAGCAACAGGTGTCACTTTGTTTTTCTGCTGCCAAAAGTGACACTGTCTTCTTTTTCCTGCTATTTTCTCAGTTCACTGAGAAAGGCTAAGAGATCTTGTTGTCACTTTTAATTTAGCAAAGGAGTGAGAGTTTGCAGTCAATTTGCATGCAAAACTTTTTAAATTGTCGACTTGACGCAGATTTTTTTGTTTTAGCTTTGCTTAGCTTCACCTGCTCAAGTTGATAAGTGAGGAGGAAGAAGCAGTCTTAATGATTTTTTGAGTTGAAGATGTAAAGTTTTAGGATGCCCGGCGAGAGTATCAATTTCCTCTAGTAATCGTCTGCTGTTTTTGGACACTCACAAAAAGAAGTGCCATTATCAAGAGAAAGAAAGGGGCGACACTCACGCCAGCCAGCCAGCCAGCCAGCTTAATCTTTGGCTGTTTTTAGTTTCTTTCTTTATGTTTCTTTCCGTTTTTCAATCGTTTGGACTTTTGTAGTAAATGAATGTCTGAAGTCTGAGCTTTCTAGCTTTTTCCCTTTATTTCCTGGGCTGTCGTTTTGTGCTGTGTTTTGTTTCCCTGCTCTTGCATGTTAATCATCATCATTTTTTGTCGATACCACCTTTCGATAATTCGATTAGCCAGAGAGACAGTCAATTGAACTGCACAATTGCAAATGTAGTGTCCCTTTTCCATTTCACCTTTAAATGTGCTGTGCTGTGCTTCCCTGATTGTCTGGGCCTGTTTCTTTTCTTTCCTCATTTTTAGTGAAAGATTAGTGCCTAAATGTTTAGACAGTTTGAGCGGGGCAACAGTTGGCGCCCATTTGATTGGTGAAGTTTGGTGCTGCTGTTGTATATGTTGTTGTTAATGTCAGTTGAAAAATGTGAAATTTTTTGCAAGGTGTATCACTGCGCTAGATCTCTCGATTATTTTGTTGCAATCAAAAATGTTGTTTTGTCGTGATTTGAATAACTTTTAGCCTTTTCCCCTTTTTTAATTGGGTGGAGCATGTTTTTAGTGAAAGAAGAGTGTTAGTTGTAATCAATTAAAATCTGGAGATCTAATTTGAGATTTTGTTTTTAGTTATTAATTTGTTAAATGTTTGATAGGTAGTCAGTTTTGAGTGCATTTACAATTTTTTTTCAACAGCGAAACTGATTTTTGTGCGTGCTTTACTGAAAAAAATGTGTGTGCGTGCACTACAAAAAAATAAAAATGTTTTTCTTTGTTGTTGTGCCGCTGTTTTGCTCAATCCATTTCCGCTGTTAGACCGCTACCGTTATTTTGCCGAGCTCTTATGAGCTCTGTTGCTAATTAATAATTACCGGAAAAAGTGGAAAAACGAAGGAAAAGAAGGGATAATAGTCCATGACTGGCTAAACATCACAGCAGTTTGCAGCAGCAGCAGCAGCAAATCGTGTGATGCGACTCAGAACGTTTATTAGAGGGAGAAAGAGATGCTAAAGTTTTATTTTGCCTCCAATTTCATAAAAATATTTTGTTAAAATGTTCAGTTTGAAAACAGGTGTTTGCACTTGTTGTACCTTTTCAAAAATAATACAAAAAAAACTTGTCAGGCTAATTAGTCCGTTGTTGCTTGTTTTAGACTAATTCACTTGGTGCTCTGTTCTTAAAAGTGGCTCTTTTTCATTTTCATTTTTAAGAGTCCCCCTCTTTCTTTCTCTCATTCTATCAGTCAGTCACTTTCCCTTTTCACCACCACCTCCTCCTCCTCCTCATTCATCATCATAATTATCATCACCATCGCCATCAATTTTAATTAGTTTGATTGCTCTAATTAATTAGAGTGCAAACTTGTGCTGACTGATTGTAATTGGCCGAAAGAGAGTTGATGTAGTGAACGCTTTTATTTATAACCGACGGCGAAAGTTCGGTCTTTGACTTTCACTTTTTCCCCTTTCTCTCATCTCCTCTTTTTGCTTGATTGTCAAAGCAGTTTCACTCTCTAAGCAGTTCAATAAGCTGCTGCTGCTGCTGCTGCTCTTGATGCCTAGCTAATGATAATGATTGGGTAGAGTAATTGGCACGGCGTACAAAACATTAGTGCACTAAGGAGGAGGAGGAGGAGGTTTTAATGCGAGCGCAAAAGATTAAGCTTTTGATGGTGATCGACGTTCTAGGAAAGGAAAGAGGCTTTCAGTGCACCACTCACATCACAATAGACCTAAAACTCTTGAAAGAAAGCAAAGACAAAGATTTCTTTTCTTTTGAATAGACCGTTCTTTTCAGCGCAGTACTGAACACCTGTGTTTTACAGTAAACGCTAAATACCTTTTCCTTCGGTCTTTCTGTTTTTCGACAACAACGACAACAACAACAAACACTTCTGTTTGCTGCTGCTGTCCTCAGTTTGTTGAGTAGCTGTGTTCTTTCTTTCTACCTCTTTCTCTTTCTTTGTTAGGTCAGTCAACCGAGAGGAAAAGTTAGAGAGAGATGGAAAAGAGTTGGCTAAGCGGGGTTTGCTTGACAGTAACCTCGCTCTTTCTCTTTTTTAACAGCAGACAGTTTCTGTTTTGTCTGGTTTTGGCTGCCTTTTTGATGGTTTTTATTCTACTGACTACCTGGCTACCTGAACTATCACGTGTGTGCTACATTTGGTGTATGTGTGATGTTTTGGCTGTTCTGCTAAATGTTAGTTTGTGCTTTTTATTGAGAACTCCTCATCAAGGATCCTCATTTGGAGGATTCTTCTTTTTGTTATTTTGAAGATGTTTGAGTGTCCAGTTCAGCTTGGATACAACACGTACTAGCTAACTGCCTACATCCAAGGCTTCATTTTATTTTAGTTTTGAGTTGGCGACTGATCAAGGCTGCTAAAGGTGATGAGAAGTGTTTGAGTTGAGAAGGTGAATCCTTGAGGAAGTACATTTTAGCAGTGTTCAATTAGTAGTGAAAAATTGTTTACTTCCTCATTTTATTTAGTTGCTGTTTTTCTGCTGTTTTTCCCTGTTTTTGCCGTATTTACTTGTGTGACTAATCCAATCTCATTTTGGAGCTAATCCACTAGGAAGACTTTAATGTGGATTAATTTGTCACAGACTGTTTAGGTGCATGTATAAATGCTGAAATTGAAGCAAAATGTTTTCCTTAATTTAGTAAAATAGTGATGCGCTCAGTGATGTTGTGGGCAGAGAGCTCATTTCCTTTTTTAGACCCTGAAAGAAGAAGTGACTTGAAAGTGAAAGACTTTTGATTGCAATAGTAGTTCTTGATTGTACACTTGACTAGTACAACAGCTACTACTTAGCCTTACTTTTTATCCACTAGATTAAACTTAAATTGAAAAGGCAGATTTTGTCATTGAAAGTATAACTAAAAGTAGTCGTAGTTTAAATTAAAACGGACAACCTCTTTTTTCCGTTTCTGCTGCTGTTCACTAGAAAACTTGTTCTGTTTTACAATGAACAGCAGCAGTGTACTCAGTGTGTTCATCCTCATGTATCATCCTCGGTTCAGCGGGTTGACCACCGAGTGGACATCCTCTCCTCTTCTTTTCACTGTTGAAGCAACGGTGGTAGTGGTCATTATCACCAGACTTTACTTGAAATACTTCTTCTTCACTTCTTCAGTGGAAGTAGTGGCAGTGACCGATGACAATAGAGTACAACAACAGTAGTGCCACTGTGTTCTGTCGGACACACACATACACACTGTACAACAGCACAATGTCCACTGTTGTTTTGTCATGGCCACCACTTCATTCATTGAAGAGGTGAATAGCTGATGACGATGATGGTGAAAAAAAGAGTATCAGCAGCAACGAGATATCAATTAGGACCACCACCACCACCGCCATGTCTGTGCCCTATTCAGCATATGAATAGAAAAGGGAAAAAAGATGAAAAGGTGTCAGTGGATGCCAGACAAAAAAATATGTGTGTGTGAGAGAGCTCACAATATAATACAGTGTGGTCAATTAATTAGAGAAAGGTGGTCGAGGTGGCCGTCAAATTGCTCAACATGGCAAAGGTTTAGTGATAGGCAAAGGTTTCAAGAACAAAGGCTAGTGTTTTCCTGCTGTGTTTCATGGGGCTACTGTATTTTTATGCAGTTGCTGCTGCTGCCATTGATCCGTATGGAAATAAAGTTTGAAGGTGAAGTTTGGGTCATTTAATTCAATGAGAAGGAGATGAATAGCGAGAGATAAAAGATGGAAAAGCTGATTTATTGTGATTAGAGTCGATTTTTGAGAGGCGATTAAAGGAGGGGGATAACAAACTAATGAAAAAAGGTCTGCCAGTGAACTTGGCTTTAAACTTCTTTTTTGCAACTTTTTTCAATATTTTGGAGTCGATTTTTTTCATTCAGGTCATTCCAACCCAGCAAAACCCTAATCTAAGAAAAAGTTTTTCTCACTAAGATAGGTCAAGATATCTGGTTCCTCCTCGGTTCCACTTTCTGGTTCCAAAAAATAAGTTTGGTTTATTTGCCAACTTGCACGTCTTGACAACACCAAAACAACAGTGTCACCGATCTCTATGAAAGTTGGTTTGTTTCTGAGTAAATTGGCGCAAAAGTCCCTAATTAATACTGCTATGTGAAATATTATGAAGGATAGTAAACGTGTGTAGACTATCTAGTCACTTTCCACTACCACCACTACCGTTTAATTGTCCTTAAAGTGTGTGTGTGTTTTGTGCTGAGTATTAGCAGCAGCGCAGCCGTTGCTATTTTAATACTGCTTAATGTGAAAGTTGTTGAAAAGGAAAAGGTGAAAGAATTTTCACCACGACGACCACTTGTGAAAATGCTCGCACAAGTGTTCCTGTTTGTGATGGCGGCTGCCCGCCGTTTTTGTATTTGGGTTAGTAGGCTGCAAAAGAGAGAAAGAACTTGTTCAGTTGTTCAAAAACTGGTTTCAGGTTGTGACTCATCCTCTCCCTTTCAATTAAGCGCAGCAGAAGTGAAAGCCCGGTTTTTCTTTTTTTGGCGGTGTTTTCGCAGAGAGAAATCAAGTCACACAATCATTTGGCACTTTTTGCCATCTCCTTTAAAGTGTTTCTGACACTGTTCGCCAGCACACACGTTAAAATGCGTCACTATTTTTTATTTATTTTGCCTTGCTGCTCAGCGACGACTCGGGCAATTAATAACCGGCGGTGGAAGAGGACTGATCCAAGGTGCACACACTGTGTGTGCTGCATCGTTGTCCACTTTTTTTCACTCACTCTTTTTCCATTCATTCATTCATGCAGTGTTGGCGCCAGCAGCGGCAGGCCTCGTTTCGCTCCGTTTGCTGCTGCTGCTTTTTTGCTTTGGCGCCCAGCAGCAATTTTACTATGCTTACTATTACTACTACTACTACTGCTTTACCTGTATCGCATTGCAAATCGCTCCCACAAGCTCTCTCTTTTAGTGTACAGCAGACAATCTCTTTCTATTTCTCTCTCCACTCTTGACTCTTGTTTGTCTCTCCGTCTTTGCCATCCCTCTCTTCTCAGTATTTTCTTTTCTCATTTTTTTCTCTCTCTTCTTTCTCGATTGCCAAGTGCCACTGTTGCCTGCTTTTGCTTGCCAGACAACAACTTGTTGCTGGAGTCTCAGTCTGAGTTACTCAGTCAGTCAGTCAGTCAGTCAGTTGGAGTTGAAGTGTTGGAGTGTTGGTGTGCTGTGTGTCTAGAAGTACTGTTTTGCCGCAGGTTGTCTGTGCTGAATTTTTTACAAGGGAGCTGCTTTTGCAGCAGCAGCAGCCTCGATGACTATGACTGCTCTTATTTGAAGAAGACGACGAAGACATCTTCAATGAAGGCCTTTCTCTGTTTTTTTCTACTGACTCTGATTTGATCGCATCAACTCTGCTCTTTTTATTTTATTTTATCGCCATGTTACCAGTAGATAATGTGCCTACCAAATCAGCAATTGACTACCGTTAAAGTGACTAATGATTGAGGGTGATAAAGTAGGCTACTAAAGTAGCCTTGTGTTTTGGTGGCAGCCCTTTTGGGTTTTCTCCGCATTCTTTGTGACTTTTTGGCTACCCAAAAAAGTGCCAAATGAATCATTGACCTTACCATCATCTTCAGCACACCTTTCTTTGCTCCCTTTCTTCTCACGGAAGCAACTCGTTTTTAACCGGCAACCAGTTTTTACTATTTGCTGCTGCTTCTCCTCAAGTGCTCTTGTCATTTCTTCTTCTGGCCATCTCCTTCTTTTTCACCTTCTTCTTCATCACCTTTCTCCATTGTGTGTTCACCCAGAGTGCTGCTGCCGTACAGCAACTTCAGCAGCAGCAACGCCCAAACCTTGGTGCACTGAATCATAAAAAGATTTGATTTGATGATGTTGTTAGCGGTGGTGAATGGGCTGCCTCCACGATTACTTCTACTTCTTCAGCAGTTCAAGCCGTGCCGTGCCGCCGACCACTGATCCGTTTTATTGGAGCACTTTTTTTGCTTTGTCTGTGCCGAGGCTCTCCTCTCCTTTCCTCAATTTTTGGTGTCACCCGAGCTCTTTTGTTTTCTCCAAAGTGAAAGAAAGCCGCAGCAGCAGCTCTGTTGGTGTCTCATTTTCAGCCAACTCGATTGCTCAACTTTGGAGTATTCAATTGCGAGCTGCACCAAGCACACACACTTGAATTGCTGATTGATTGATTGACTGGTTGGCTGATCGAAGCAACGGAGCACCACTTTACTTGATTAAGAGTTGAGCTGAGCTGAGCTGAACTGAACTTATTTTGCCGCTCGTTTGTCTCCTTCTCTTCTCTGACTTTGACTTGTTGACTGACTGACGTTGTTGTTGTTGGGCACACGTGATAAGATCAGCAGCAGCAAACAAGTAAACAAGATCTTGCACTACTTTTTCTGCTGCTCTTCTTTTGGAGGATGACGATGACGGCGGCGGCGATGATGATCAGTCAAACGAAGTTGACGAAAAGGTTTTCTTCTGCTGAAGTTTAGCTTAGATGTTGTGACATCGTCATCATCTTCAACTGAAAAAAAAGTTGAGAGTTTACTTTCCTCTTCGTCTTCAGACTAAAAAAGTGTGCAGCTTCATCTTCCGCAAATGAAAAAAGTCTTTGAGGAAGCTCTTCATTGACTCGATTTCAACAACTTTGTCTTTCATTTCGGTGCCGACAACTGCTTTTTACCTCTACTCAAAAGTTTTTTGGTCATTCATTTGCAGGCACTTTTCTTCATTTCAATTTATTCAATCCTTTCATCGCCAATCAGCTAATTGAATAGTCAAGTAAATCCAAAACAAAAAGTCGTTGTATCGCTTTTTCCCGACTCCAAAACAAAGGCCAAGCAAAACTGTGCAACGAGTTTATTAATGATCTGCTGCTGATATCGAGGTGCCCACCACCACCACTGCTGCTGCTGCTGCCACAGAAAAAAAAGTGGTCGAAAACGACTTTCTCTTTCACTTTCGTCTCATTGACCATTCAAACGACTTCATCATCAGTCGGCCAGCCATTATCATCAACTGTCCTCTTCTTCAGTCTTTTAGTGAAGTGGAAGTTTCAATCATCATCGATGCTGCTGGCTAGCTTTCTCTTTAGCATTAACGTTTTTCCTTCTCCTCTGGACACTTTGTAGCAGTGTAATCGCCAGTGACAATCGCACCAAAGCTTTGACTTCAACAGCAAAAATCGTTTAGCAGCAGCAGCAGCAGCAGCAGCAGCGGATGCTGTCATCGATTTAGTGTCTAAAGTTATTTTTCGTTTTCGCTTTCATCGATTGACTCTCTGAACTGACGATTGATTTCCACTTTTTCGCTGCTGTGATTCAACAGATTTCAGTTTTGCTTGTTTGCTTGTTTGCTTTTGAATGCTGTGCTGCCGTAGACAGCTGTTGAAAGTAGTTGTGAATTTGTTTGGTTATTTTATTCTTTTCTAAAAAGAGAAAGTGACGACGGATCAGAAGTGAAAGTAAATCTGCATCTGCAAATTGAATTTGTGTCTGTGAATTGTGGAAGCTCGTCACGAAATGCTCGTCATCATCATCTGTTGTTGAAAAGAAGTCTACAAAAAGAGGCTGACTTGAAATAAAGAACAAAATGACCAGCAGCAGCGGCCGAAATTGACATTTCAAGCGAGTGAGAGAGAAGAGAAGCTTCCACACACACAATCGACACTTTTATCTCTGCCTGAAAATCTCGACGGCTAAAAATAAAGCTGCAGCTGCAGTTGAAGTTTGAAAATTTTTATCCTCCTGCTGCCGAATATCACACCTTCAGATCTGAAAAGCAAGCGAGCTGAAAAAACCTCATTCTTTGAAGTGCCATTTTGTTGTTGTTGTTGTTGTTGTTGTTCAGAGAGATCATCTGCTGCTGATGCACTGAAAAGTCCCTTCAACTTTGACTTCTTGTATTGTTTTCTTCTTGTCTTTGCCAAAATCTTTCCAAATCAGCAGCTTACAATCAAAAGGATCGAAATGAATTTTTTTCTGGAAGAGCCTATCTGGCACCTTTTCAGTTCTATTCTAGACTCAACCTAGCTGCAAAGCTTTTCCCCTTTTTGATCATCATTATCAATGACTTCATCCTCATCCTCGTACAGTAAATACCAACAACCGCCGTACAGTGAAAGAGAAGGTGGTGATGGCACCGGTGGTGGCAGAGGAGCTTATGAAAGCGGCTACCAACAACAGCCAAAGCCAGCAAACGCTGTCGAAACTTTAAATGCCAATCATCATCGCCGAAAGATCAAACAGCAGCAGAAACAGCAGCAGCACAACAAACTGCCATCCTCACTCTCCACCTCACCACCGTCGAATATTACTTTCAGTCATCCTCATCAGGGTCGCCAAAGTAACCACCACCTCCACCACCACCACCAAAACGGTGCCATAGAAAACATGCAACAGTCTAGTCGAATGTATAATAACAGTGGCAGCGGTGGCAGCAGCAGCAAATCACCACCGCTGTTTTCCATCACCTCCTCATCCTCAAATAGTCATCACCCTCATCACCCCAATCATCATCACCTCTTATCACCACCCTCATCTACCGGTGAAGTGTTCAGCAAAAAGTTGTCCTCCTCCTCGGCCAATCTCTTTTCCCACTACGACAGCGGCGACAGCGGCGGCGGCGCTAATGACCACCACTTCTTTGGCGGATCAACTTCGATTGAAGAGGAAGAGGTAGTGCTGGAAAATAGCAACAGCAGAAGTGGACATCGAGGTTCGAGGCATCAACAGCAGCAGCAGCAGCAAATGATGGCATCCTCGGTTAATCAGCAGCAATATCTTCAACAACAGCACTTTGACCCGACTGATCCGTACGTCGAGTGCTACAATGGCGGCAATTACGCTGAGCAAGACAATGAACGCTCCGTGGATGATGAGGAGGAGCTTGACGACGGTTATCCGGGTGATGAGGACCACTTTGTCGTCGTCAATGCCATGGTAATTGGGGAATGGAAGGGGAGAAAAGAATTTGATGTGTGCAACAGGTGGTTGGCGTGGAATTTAGTTTATCCCTTTTGATGCTTAAAATTCTTGATTTAAAATGGGTGAATGTTTTGTTGTTAAGTTGAGTTGTTTGCATAGTTTTGTCAGCCAAAACAAAAATGCTGTTTTAAAAAAGTTCAGAAGAAGTGAGCTTACTTTTTCTGAGTATTTTTTCAGTGACAGTGACATATTTTAAAATTTTTTTTGTGTTGTTGACGTTCACCACAAAAAACGACGCACCTAAGCT
The DNA here is from genome assembly GCA_024499935.1 of Tyrophagus putrescentiae. Classification (NCBI taxonomy): domain Eukaryota; kingdom Metazoa; phylum Arthropoda; class Arachnida; order Sarcoptiformes; family Acaridae; genus Tyrophagus; species Tyrophagus putrescentiae. The sequence continues at coordinate 12,131,826 of JAMZRA010000002.1, read as the reverse complement.
CAGTTGACTGACACTTTTCTCTCTTCGTCTCCAGCTGTTATGCTATCCTTTTCCTGAGTAGCTTCTTCTTCTTCTTCAACTCCTCAAAAAAGTTGAAGTTATCAAAAACTACTTTTTTTTCTCTATGTGCCAGCAAAACTCTATTATTGCGTAACTGTCAACCAAAACTGTCAACGTCTCAGCCTAAGCTTTTGAACAATAGAAGTGGAAGTGGAAAATTGAGGAGAAAAAAATGAAGAGGAAAAGATCACCCCGAAAAATGGTACAGATTCATCTCTTGAAGCCTGTTGATCTCTATTTTTTCAAGAAAATTATTTTTTCAAGTGTTTTTCAGTAAACTTCAAAACAGTTGGTCTGAAAGAAGGTAAAGAGCCGGCCATTTTTAGTTTTTCAGCAGCTCTTCTCTGAGTTTCATTTTTCTCCATTTCATCAGCTCAGCTCAGCACAGCAGCACAATCGGCAAATCGATTATCTTCTCAGCTGGTGCTCAGCTGACTTGTTCTTTTCAATCATTGTCCATTGTTGCTGGCAAAGTATCTCTCCCCACAATTTTTTTTCTTCTCGTCTGACCACTGAGCCTCAATCCTTGCTCCGGTGAAATCATAAAAAGAGAGAAAGAGATATTTTCAAGACAGGTATTTTGTGAGTGTTGTCCTTTGGTGGTGCTGGTGTCAATGATCAACGTCCTGTTCTGCTTTGTCACCCAACAACTTAACTCTGTCAACTGTCCACTTCTGGTGATTGTGTGCCTCCAACAAAGACACTGTCTTATCTTGACTGACTGAGACAAACTGTGCAATCGATTACAGCTCTGCTCACAGTCTTTGATTACAAACAGAGACAGACAGACAGATTTTGACAAACAGTCACCAACTCAGTGGAAATCTTCGGACAACTTTGCTTTTCTTTGCTTGGTTTTTGTCCACCGAGATCTCAGCTGAGCGTAGCAAATCGGTTCAACTCTGAAGCTCGGAGTGTGTAATTGACACCGGCAATGTTTGTATTTGTATTTGGTGGAGTGAATGTGAAGCCTTGCAGAACAAAAAGGGTTTGGAAGTGGGAGATCTTTCTTTTTCTCAGATCCTGATGATCTTTGAGCTCTCTTTCTTTTACTTTTTTTCTTTTTTAGAGGTCAGCCCAACTGCTGGAGACCGTTGCTGAATATTTATGAAAACTTTTTTCTTTTTTTTCCTCACTTTAGTAAATAAACGCTCACTCACAACTTTGAGGCCATATTTCTCGACAGGCACAGAGCACACATTACATTACCACTTTGCACTGGTGACTGCTGCTGCAATGGTTCGATGATAAGTGTAGTCAAGAGAGTTGTTGATGGTAGTCGTAGTCGAGGAGTTGTTCACTCTCCCAAGACTAAAAGTTAAAGTTAAATCAGTGTCGATCAGTATCCTGCTCACAGTGCTCAAACTCTCTTTCTTTTTCTTCTCTTACACTTTTTTCTCACCTTGTTGTGCTGTGTTCGGAGTGTCAAGGCAGTTCAAACAGATCAACTCAGCTCTCAGTTCTCAAATCAGATCAGATCAGTCCTCTGCTACTGATGATGATGATGGTGACAGTGGTGACGACACTGTGTCACCATCATTATTACTATTATCTCTTTAGACTTCAGATCACTCTACTGACTTGATGACCTAGAGAAGAAGAAGAAGAAACTGATGTCATTAAACTTTAGGGGTTTTGGTGGTGATGGGTCAATTGGTTTTTTGTGCGACTGGGAGAAACTGAGCAGTTTGTCTTTTTCCCTTCAAGACATAATGACCTTCGAGGGAAGGGAGTAACTCTATGATCATACTAAGTAGTTGGGATATCAACGAAATGTTTAGTTCGTTTTATTCTCCCTCTTTCTCTCTCGAATTTTATTTGCTCTGCCCCTTTTTATTGCTGTTATGATTTAGCAGTGGTGTCAACTCCCAAGGCTTCTTTTTCTTTATCTTTCTTTGCCTGTGCACCTGTTGTGCACCTACCGTACAGGCAGCCACCTTCCCGTCAAAGTGAAGCGAAGCGTGCAAGCGCTTTACTTCAGGAGATAAAACTCTTTTTTTTAGTTTTCTCTAAGATGATTGGTGGTCTTAAGAGTGAGTGGAGAGTTTGTCCACAAGACAGTTGTTCAGTATCGTTTAATCTCTTATTGCGATTTAAAAGCCAGTTAAAAAAACTAAAGTTGGACTTTATTTTTTTTAACTTGGAGCTAAAGTACTGAGTACATCTTGGCAGTTATGAAGCAGTTTTATGATCATGATCTCTTCTTGAGCATGTTTTTAGTATTGAAGAGAGTTTATGTTTTAGCAAACCTGCTGTGGTTTTTTAAAATTGGAGTTTTTAAAGTCTAACGTAAGATCAGCGCTAGTGACATTTTGTACTTCTCATTTGCAAAGTTGACCAAATTAGAGTAATTTTTTATTTTTAGCAATTTTGTAACGATATTAAAAAAAGTTTGCAGGAGGGAAAAGTTTGCCTGAACTCCAACTTGCACTCAGCCGCTTTTGTCTTTCTTTTTCATTTTTCATTTAAGTTTGTGTGTCGCAGTTGTAATTCAACTTTTTTTGCATTACTTTATTCAGGCTCCAATTGGCTTCCCTCTTCTCTTCTCCTTCTCCTTCTTCTTTTATTTTACCACCACAATTGAATGCTCTATTCTTTTTCTTATTTTTGTTCTCTTCCTGTGCGCTCACGAGATTACGTAATCTACTCTGTCGCACGACCACTTCAACAGAAAGGAGCAAAGAGAGGGACACTTTTTATTTTGTCACTTGTTTCGCTTGTTCTCACTGCTCAGCTGTGTTGTGTTTGTGAAATTAGGCTCGGCGGCAAAACAAAGTTGTGCCCGTGGTGTTGAAAAGAAAGAAACCGCACACTTTGACCAAGCTGTTTCTTTAGCATTTTTATTTTTTATGTTTTGTTTGTTGCCACTGTGATTTGGTCAATGGCCAGTGTTGTGTGCCGGTAGTTGTTGTTGTAATTGCAGACAGGTCTGCTGACTGCTCACTGACTACTAAAACTGTGACTTTAGTTCCGTTTCTGAAGATCATTTTTCTTTCTTTTCTTAGTTGTTGGTTTTGTCAGGTTGAAGTGTGTGTGTGTGTCCACGTTTCAGTTGACTGCTTCTGCCGACTAAATTGACTGCAAAAAATTTTATAAAGCGGTTTTAATTTGAGCAAACTAATATGCAACAGGTGGTTGGATAATTTGTTAGGGTTTTGCAATGAAGAATGTCGGAATTTTAATTTCGATAATTTAATAGTTGGCAGTGTTAAAAGATCAAAATTTAAAATTAATGAAAACAAAATATTGTCTTTTTGTTTTGTTTGAAAAAAACTGCTTTTTGCAATAAGGAAGTAAATCACGCACTCACGCATGCAGGTAGATTAATTGTGTGTGAACTTGGACAAATATTTGACTAGGAACAGCGGTGTTTTTTACCTGTTGAAAAGTTTTGAATTTGCAAAAGGGAAAAGCAAAAGTGAATGTCTCTATGTTTCTCTTTCTGCTCTCCTTTTCAATTTAAGCAGATGTGCTTTGAAGAAAACCATTTGAAAAAATTGAGTAGGCGTTTGATAGTTGCTCAATTTAAAGGAGGACGACTGCAGGTTTGCTGCTTGTTAAATTTAATCATCATAATGATCATGGTGGAAAAGGAGAGCGGAAAAGTTGTCAAGTGGAAAATTGATTACAGCCAAAACTTTTGAAATTAGTCGTCTTCGTTTTCATCCTTTTCCCTATCAGATAGTGTTGTGCTAATGACTTTCTTTTTGCTTATAAATATCAATCGTTTTTTGAGTTTTTTTCCATATAAAAATGCTGTGAAATGATCATCATTTTACAGTCTAAAAACTACAAAATATGGAAAGTGTTTGAGTAAAATACCAGTGGCAGCTCATGATTAATGGGAATTGCTGTCTTTTATGTCGGAAAAAGAAGATAAGTAAAAAGTGCAGTAGTGATAAATTTCCCGCCTGATTTGTTGGTAGTAGTCGTTCTTTTGTGTAGACAGTTTTGTTTGCTTCTGCTGCTGAAGAAGAAGAAGAAGGATTGCCGCCGTTTTGTCAGCTGTTCTTTTCTCTACTTCCATTCAAGTAAACACACACCAACACTAAATTGGCGGTTTTCTTTCATATTTTGGCATTTTCTTTCTTTCTTTCTCTATTTTTTTACTCCTTTTTTATCAGAGTGGACAAAGGAGGGAGAAAAATGGAAGCTCCTCAGAAATGTGAAAGAGAGCCATCAAAGTGGCCACGGCGGCTCAATGTTTGCTTTGCTTTGCACACTTCCATTGATAAAGAAAAACAGTTGCTCAGAGCTTGCAATTTGCATTACAAATGGTCACTGTGTGGTTTGCTCACTTCTTTACAACCTCATCTTTCATTCAAGCCGAACTTTTTTGTTGCTTCTACTTTTTTGCTTAAGATGTGTAATGCATCTTTTTGACGACCTTTTTGGCCACACTTTGAGAAAGAGAGATGTTGCACGACAATTACCAATTCATATGTCTAACTTTTTTCTGTTTCTTTTTTCTATCCTTAAATGGTCATCTCTACTCTTCTTCTTTATCATCAGCACGACGAGAACTTTCTTTTGGCCGCTCTTTTTGGCGCCATTGAAGAGGGAAATCTGCACTCGATTGAGGAACTCCTCGCTGCCTCTGCCATCGACCCGAACCAGTGCAATAAGGTAAAAAGAATCTAGAATCGAGAATTTAAGATTTTATTTTAATTGATTAACTTTTTTTTAATTAGCATGGCGAATCGCTGCTGCACTACTGTGCCGGACTTGGTCAGCTGGAGATTTTTCGCTTTTTGGTGCAGATGGGCGCCGATCTCAATGTGGTGGATGATGTAAGTTTAAAATTACAAATTTTTAATTTTATTTTTTGATTTTTTTGAATTTTTTAGCAAGAGGACACCGTCATTCACTGGGCCGCTCGCCAGAATCAGCCGTCCATTATTCGCTTATCTACGAGCAGTCGCTGTCGATTGAGACGATTAACAAGGTACTTTGATTTTTTATTAATTTTTTATTTTTTATGATATTTAAACCTTTTTTCCTAGAATCTTGAAACGCCCCTGCACGTCGCCGCCCGCTACGGGCACGTCGAGGCAGTGGAGCAGCTGTGCAAGTGCGGCGCCAAGATTAATGCTGTTGATGAGGTAATTGTCGAAAAAAGTTGAAGAAGGTTTTGAAAAAATGGGTAAAAATTTTATGTTTTTTTGGTAGCACGGAGAAACGGCCATTCTAATTGCCGTCTGGCACGGATTTCCCAAGATTGTCCAGATTCTCGGAGATATTGGCGCTGACACAAACATTCGCAACAAGGTACGACAAACTAAAGACCATTTTTATTTGTAATTTTCAACTTTTTGTTTAATTTTAGGAGGACGAAACAGCACTGCACGTCGCCTCTGCTCGAGGTCACTATCGACTGCGTTCGAGTGCTCCTTGAGGCCGGTGCCAATCCTAACCTGTACAACAAGGTAAGCTTTGATAATCATTTTGATAACTTTTTAGACTTTTATCTAACTTTTTTTCCATTTTTAGCACTTTTACACGCCCCTTCATCTGGCCCTGAAGAGACAACATTCAACAGTGGCCCTAGCACTGCTTCGCTCTGGAGCCGACTTTGAGCTGGAAGACTCGGCCGGCGATCGGGCGATTCACTACGTCGCCCGCCATAATCTGGTGGCCGTGTGTCAGTGGCTGACGGCCACCTCGAGCTTTAGCTCAAGTACCTCCTTGAACTCCTCATCTTTTTCCACCATCACCACCACCACCACCACAATTAATGGAAACTCACCTTCACCTTCAACGAACTCCACAACCTCCACTTCAAACTCCACAAACTTTCTTCAGCAGCCTCGATGCGCCGTCAACTCGCCCAACAAGTCGGGCCTCTACCCGCTGCACATTGCCGCCAAGTCGGGTCACATTGAAATTGTACGGGCCCTCTGCCTGGCTGGAAGTACCATCGACCCGAAGGACCACGACTCGATGGTGCCGCAAATCTGCGCCATTGCCCAGTCTCATAATGATATTGCCGATCTTTTGACCCGACTTGCTCAGTGGAAGACAAAAAGTTGAGGAGTACATTGGCCAGCTGTCGCAGATTGGAATGCCGCCGCTTTCGAGGTTGAAACTGAGAATTTTTGGGCATTGTGGCTCGGGAAAGTCCACCCTGATTGAGTCGATGAAGTGCGGCTACTTTAGCAGCTGGTTCCGGAGGTCCAAGGCCACTGTGGTTCCGGTTCAACAAAACGGAAGTAGTAATAACATAAGTTCTGGTTATGGAGTTTTCTCTCCGGTACATTCGATGCTGAGAAGCAAACAGGGGTCGATTAGTTCGCTTCGAAGTACCTCTACTTCTGCTAGTACTTCGGTGATTGGAAGAGGATCAAACGGAACCGGAAGCTCCATTCGACCTTCGGTGATTCAGTCCGTTTCCGGTCGGATTGCGGCCACCATTTCAGCAGCATCACCCTCACAAACTCCTTCTCCAACTCCAACTCCAGCTCCTCAACTTCTTTCTCATCAGCAAACTCCCAACCATTACGAAAATCCCACCAAAGGAATTGACGTTCAGCAGGTGTACATTGGCGGAATCGGAGATCTTTCGATTTGGGAGTTTAGCGGAAATCCCGTCTACTACCAACTCTATGACCACTTTTTGGCTGATGAGGTTCACTGCTCTTCAACTTCGCTAAATGCCGTCGTCTTTCGCTTGTCCGATCCGCCTGAACTTCAACTTTCTTCAATCACATTTTGGCTGGCTTTCATTGCTCAAGGCAGCATTGTAGAGCCGCTGTTGTACGGCGGACGAAGTTCGAGCAGTCTGAGGGTGATTTTAGTGGCGACGCATGCTGACCTGGCTAGTCGGGAAATGAGTGAACCGGAAATGGAAGTCCATTTAAAATGGCTTTTTGAAGCGGTTAATCGTCGCTTTTGGACTACTTTTTCCATTCACCCCACGATCTTTATGATGGACGCCTCGGTGGCCGGTTCCGCCGGGATGAAAGCCTTGAAGGCTCACATATCAGCCGCAAAAGCTTCAGTTCTTGGAAGTCCCGAACTCCCGCGCACTACTCGTTTCCTCGATTCGGCGCTCACTTTTCTGAACCTCTATCGAAAAGCGAGCGTCAACTTTCCCGTCCTCAGTGCCCGGCTCTTCAAGGAGATGATCCGCTCGCAGATTAATCCGCTCGCTTCGGAGGACCACTTTCGGGAGCTCCTTCAGCAGCTGGTCATCCTCGGCGAGGTGGTCTACTTGAAATCTCCAACCTTATCCTCTTCTGAAGATGTGATTTTAAGTGTCTGTGATAAGAGTTCGACCGTAGGAGGAGTTTCCTCTTCAGTATCTTCAAATTCCACTTCTGCTGCTCTTTCTCCGACGACGATCAACTGGTCCTCTGTCCTCGATGGCTCACCTGCGAGGTGCTTGGAACTCTCCTCCCTGAAATGCAATCCCTCCAGTTACCTTCACTCAAGTCAGCTGAATCTCGGCTTATCAACAGCAATGACAGCAGCTTATCAACAACAGTCAAATTCTAGCCGAATTAATGGCATCCTCTCTATCGACGAGTTCCAGGAGCTGTACACCGAGGTGGACGCCCTCGATCTTCTTCAGCTGCTTGAATCGCTTCAACTGTGCACGCAAATGACCGCTCCGGTGATATTGAGTACGAGTTTCCCTGCTTTATTCTGTCGGGAGATTTGGAAGCAGCCTTGGAAGGTCGATTTCAGTACCGGGAAAATGCCGTCTACCACGGGCTGGTTTACAGTCGAGTTGGAAGTTCTGGAGGTGGTGGAAGTTTAAAATCTTCAGAATTATCATCCTCTTCAAATGGAACCATCCTCTCCAGTATCTTTCCGCGAATTCAGGCTCAACTTCGAACTGAGCTTCGCCATCACCCGAGCTTTGACGTCGATGAGCTGCAGAACTGCTTCAAGTACAGTTTGTTCAGTACTTGTGGTGGTGGTGATACTTCCGATACTTCTGACCTTGAGGGTGGTGGTGATTCAGCGAAACTCCGAAGCCAAAGTCTGGTGATGATCGTCTCGGTGGACACGGTGGCCGACTGGATTGAACTTCGCTTCTGTGGCCCCTATGAGCTTCGACGGGAGGTTTTCTTTTTTGCCGCGAAATGGCCGCCGTTGTGGAGCGGACGATTCTCGAGGTCGCCCCAGGACTGCTACTTCGAAAGGCCTTCTTCAGTCCGGAGCAGCTTAAAAATAGCAGCCCTAAAGAGGCTCAGTACAGTCTGTACAGCTCGGCGACGCTGATGCGGGCGATGTTGTTGGAAAGTTCTTCAGCTCAGAAATCTGCCAAAGGAAACTCCACTTCAACTTCTTCAACTTCCACTTCTGCACTTCTAAAGCGAAAAGTTCGAACCGATGACGGCCTGGTGGAGGAACGCCTGGCCGACGTGCTCACCTTTGGCATCGTCAACCTGGCGGAGATTGGCCATCCAGCCTACCCGAATGTGCCCGGAAACGGAAGTGCTTCTTCAAACGGAGCATAATCGAACCAACGCTCGTCCACGAACTCCACAGCTCAAACCTCTCCGTCCTTACAAACAACAACTTTGCTCTCTGCTTGATCCACCTGAATCAATCGGACGGGACTGGTGCATGCTAGGAATACTGCTCGGCATGACCGACAAACTCCCAAAGTTGGACACAACTCCCACTCCTACTTCCGCCGGAAATGGAGGATTTTCCTGGCCAAAAGATTCTTCAGCGCTAAACCTTCACCCGACGACTCTCTCCCCGACATCTCGGGTAATCGAGGAGTGCATTCGAAATCCCTCCTGTACGATTAAAACGCTGGTCGAAAAGCTCACCGAGCTGAATCGAACCGACGCCGTGGAGGTCATCCTCCAGACGGGCCCTCTGCTGAGGATTCACCCTCTGAGTTCGTTGCCAGAAGAGGGGGCGGTGTACAATGATGAGACGAATGCTTCCTCCTCTTCGGCCTCTCACAGCCTCGGCATCAGCACCTCAATGTCGCATACCTCTAGCTCAAATCTTTCCAGATGATCAGCGATTTGATGAAGATGATGATTTTTGCCAAAAATTCCACTTTTTACAACAACAACAACAGCAGCAGCAGCAGTGCCAAAGAAAACAAAACATTGTGAAAAGCTCAGAAAAATGTAAAACAGCTAGTTTTCTGCTTTTAAAAAGTAACTCCTTTTTTCCACTGTAATTTTATATTTTTTTTCAATTTTAAACTGTACCGAGCTGAAGAACACAGCTTCTCTTCTTGTGATTACATTTTGAAACCCTTCTTTTTTATTAAAAAATTTGTTTTTTACTTTTTATATCTATCTTTTGTTTAACTGGGCGTAAAAATGAAAAGTTTTAGATTTTGTTTAAAGTTTTTTTTGAAAAATGTTTTGAGCTCAAACCAGTTTTGCGCACTTTTTTTTGTTTGCCTGCTTTTCTCTCATTTTTGTTTCAAAGGGAGAGGCTGACGCAGTCGCAGACGTCACTGTCGCCGCCGCCGTCCATTGTGCTAACGGCCGCTGATCTCTTTCGCTCGCTCTGCTGCTGCTGTGTTATTGTTATTGCCTCTTCTCCGTCGCTCGATTCTTTTGGCTTCCAAATTCTTTCACTTCTCGCCGACTGATTTTAGTTTTGCTGGAACTCAGAGAAGAATTCTACGAAATTCTTCTTCTCTTCCATCCTTCAGCTCTGGTAGGGGATAACCTCTGCACACCAAAGTGTGTGATCGAGCACTCTCGGCCCCGTTTTTACAGTCTGTCTGATTTCTAACCGATGCTACCTTCTTTTACCTTCTTCTTCACAACAGATCTCAGCTCATCATTTCTCCAAAAACAAAATGCTCAGAGGCAACCTCAGAACCTCCTCCTCATCTTCGGCTTCCGGCCCATCCTCCTCCTCCTCTGGCTCAAATGATAGAGCCATTGCTCCCTACTACCAGGGACACTTTCGAATTGCTCCGAACATCAACACCAAACCAAAATCGAAACCGACCACAGCAGCAGCAGCAGCTTCAACTCCACAACGGCATCTTCAGCAACTCCAACTCCAACAACGTCAACAACGTCAGCAACAACTTCAACTTCAACAGCTTCAACAACAACAACGTCCACCACCACCACCACCACCACCACAGCAGAAAACCTTTCCCCACCCTCGACCTCCAGGCCGTCCACCGAAGCTGGGGCCAGCTAATGCCGCCCACAACCGAGCGGTACTGGGGCCCTATCTGCAGTTCATCTGCCGCTACTCGGGCTGCGGCAATCGCTACCCGCACATTCACAACCTGCGCGAGCACGACCGAATGCACAGTCGAATTAAGCCCTTTGCCTGTCGCCTTTGCCAACATCGGTCCTCCTACCAGGGGGCGATGATGAAACACCTCCGGCGGCGACACTTCCCGACGATGACCGTCGAGGACGGGCGAACCTTTATCGGCAAGCTGAGCTGCCACGTCGAGGTCGACGAGGAGGCACTGGACATAGAGGCGGTGGAGATGGACCAGTGGGTGGCCAGTGAGGAGTGTCGTCGGCTGATTGAGGAGTCGGATGTCGTGGAGATGATGGGCGCCGGTGGTGGTGGTGGTGGTAGTGGCTCACAGGCTCAGAGGAATGGCACAGCTCCTCCACAGCTGCCGGGAAACAGTGCTCGGGTTTATGCACAGCTGCAGCAGCAGCAGAAGCAGCTGCAACAGATGCAGAATTTGCAGCAGAAGAAGAATCAGCAGCAGCAGCAGCAGAATCAGCAGCAGCAGCCAAAACAGCAGTACCAACAAGTTCATCAGCGGCAGTATCAAGTTCATCAACAGCAGAGACAGCAACAACAACTGCAACAAAAGCAACATCAACTTCAAGCGCAGCAACAACTGCAGCAGAAGCAGCAGCTGCAGCAGCTTCGGCAGCAGCAGCAGTTTCAGCGACTGCAACAACAACAACGGCAGCTACAGCGGAATCTCCTGCAAGCTCCTCCAAGCTCCTCCGCCAAACGCCCACTCGACGGCTCTGAATTGGCTCCTGCCAATCGAGGAGGAGTGGTTCCTAAAAATAGTGCTGGTCTGCAACCGCCCTTGAAGATAATGAGACCTTCGGTGGGACAGAACGTTCAGCAGTACTTGCAGCGGAAGCTGCCGCAGCTTCAGGTGCAGCCGTCAAAGTATGGCAATGCTGGTGGTGCTGCTGCTGGATCATCAACTTCCATAAATTCTCGAAGAGTTGTCATGCCGGGAATGCTTCAACAGCAGGGCAACCGAAATTCGGCGGCTGCTGCTGCTTTTGCCGTGGCGGCCGCCGCCGTGGCGCAAACTACGCGAACTGCTGCTGCTGCGGCTGCAGCTTTAGCTTCTAATCGGAAATCCATTTCCGGCGGCTCTAGAGTTGGTGGTGGTGGTGGTGCTGAGGTGGTGAAAAGCGGAGTTTCGGCTGCTGCTGCTGCCCCAGCTACTCATCAACGTCGCAGTCAGTCGCCGCTGAAAAGAACTAGCATCCTCACCTCGGCTGCACCTTCAGCCACTGTTACCAATGATGATGATCAGGAGGAGGAGGAGGAGGAGGGTGATCAGCCTTTCACCACTGCCGACCTTGACCATCAGACCACTGTTCCTGTCAAAATAGAAGAGAAGAATGTCAATGACGATGATTCTCAGAGGACAGCTGATGATGAAGAGGAAGAAGGGGGTGATGGTAGTGGTGATCAGGATCATCAGGATCTGCAGCAGAAGAACACCGAAAGCTCCACCGAGGCCACCGAGACTGAGGACATTGAAGCGGACACCCCTCCTCCATCTTCAACTTCTTCCGTAAAAGGAAAAGAAGGAAAAGTACCACTGAAAACTTCAAATACTTCGAGCACTACTACTACTGCTACTACTACTTCTCGAACCACTCGAGCGTCCACTTCGACTTCTGCTTCAACTTCGACTGCTTCAGCTGCTGAAAATGAGACTGAAAACAGCAGCACAAACTTTTCCCATCATCAGCAGCTGGACACCTCGGCGAAGAGCATCGACGCTCGGTCGCTGGTCTGCCGGCACTGCGGCCGCGCCAACTTTGCCTCCTTTCGCGACTACTGCTACCACGACCGCACCCACTCGGGCCTGAAACCGTACAGCTGCACCTTCAACGGCTGTGGAATGACCTTTGCCCAGCGATGCGCCGTCAAGGCGCACCTGCTGAAGCGGCACAAGAGCCAGCGGAAGAAGGGCGTCACGGGGGCGGTCGACCCGGCGTTGCCCTTTCCCGAGAGCTTCATCCTCGAGCAGACGATGCTGGTGGAGGCGGAGAGGGTGCGGCTGGCCGGTGCCATTGCGGCGGCTGCCAAGGACTGAAAAGGCAGGTCTTATACTTACACTATTCTCTCTCTCTCTCTCTCTCTCTCTCTCTTCCCAAAGTACTCGTCGTCCTAGTACTCTCATTGAACTCTCAAGCATTTTCCCGTTTTCCTTCTTCACTTTTATTATTTTGAAGCGATGTACTTTTTTTTTACAGCCCTTTCTCTTTTTCTCAACTATTGTACAACAAAAGACTTTTCAGCAGCTATTTTAGGTGGTGAGCGGCTTTCCTGTCCAACAGCGACAGGCCCATCATTCGGGTGATGCCGCAGCGGGGGCGGTTGTCCATCGGCAGCCGGAAGTACCCTTCGTCGCCCCAGTTTTCCCCTTTATGTACGGTTGATAACAGCTTTAATTAGTGTGTTGATAAGCACTCTTATCATTAAAAGACTCTTACCCCAGCTATTCTTGAGGATCCACTCTCGCCGACTGGTCCACCCCACCAACAGCAGCGCATGATTGGGCGGACCGTCGGAGCAGTCCTCCTCCCAAAGGGAGCCCCGGAAGAAGCGAAACTTGTCGCACATGTTTTTTTCGCCACCTTCCTCCGCTGATTGGGCATTAAAGGACACGGCCACCGGCCCTCGCTTCCACACCGTCAGTTGCATCGTCTCCACGCGCTTGTCACAGGTGTCGAAGCAGGTGATCTTCGGTTTCACCTCGATCTTTCGGTACTTTTTACAGCTACCGCCGCCAGGGGCCACCTGGCCCTGATAAGGGGCGGCCGACATCAGCGGCAGGCCCCAGCGTTTAAAGTAGGCCAACGGTTTCTCCAGTGTTCCGCCTTGGCAGCCGTGTTCGACGCAATTTAGCGTCGCCTGGACGCTTAGGCGGAAGTACTGGGAGGTATTTTTTGGGTAGTGAAGTCGGTACTGAGCTTCGAGGGCCTCGGTGGTGGCAAAGACGTAACATGAGGAGCACCTGCCCTGGTCGTACACTGGTGAAAGGATGGAGTTGTTCCGCTGTTCTTTCCAGCTCCAAGAAGTGGGGATACTCTCATTGGGAAGTAAAGTGGGGTGGCAGGCGGCCGATTTAGCTCGTCGACGGTTTAGCTCGTATTCATATTCATTTTCATCATCATCAGAAGAGGTGTTTTCAGTTTCATTTGAAGAAGAGGAACTGTTAGTGGACTGATTGGTTGGAGTTGACAGCGTTTCAGCGAGGTGGTGGTTGAGAATGGAGGTGCGAAACTCCTCTTCCGACTAACAGAAACGCTTTTTTAGATTAATGATTTTGAGTTTAAAAAAATCTTACATAAAAGATCATCGATGTCAGGCCGACGACAGTTGTTGGTTTTTTGTTTTCTTCTTTTTCTACTTTTTCCCCATTTTTGCCATTTTCTCGATTTTGAACGCACTGTTTTACGTAGCCAGCCAATTTCACCAAATTTACCAGCAGAACGTCCAGTCGACGTTTGAGAAGGTGCTTTTGTCCACTTTGCTCCTGCTCGTCAAAGTAGTGAATGTTGTGTGCCTGAAGTGAAAAAGATTTTGATAAAAAAAACCTCAGTTTTAAAAATTAAAAATGTCTACAAAAAAGGACTTTGCTATTGTTTCTAGGCGGTCTGAAAAGATGTCCACGTTCTCAACTATCTTTTTTCCGCTAGCCAAATCAGTTTTGCTGCTAATGATTGAGCGGTTGTAGCAGTGATAAAGGTGTTCACTCTCTTTGATAGCCAAAAGGTCGGGAACAAAGTGATCGAGGGTCTTTTGTAGCAGTTCAGAGTGGTCTACATAAAAAGTTGCTAGTTTTTGATGAAAATTTGCATAATTTTTGTTTTTAAAAACAGTGGCTGAAGATAACAAAGTGAACAACGGCAAAATAACAAAGCAACAGCAAAGATGAAAATGTGACATTTTTGTTTTTTATTTTATTTTTCAATTACTGATCATTTTTGATCATTTTTCTAAATTACTACGCATTCACCTCTGCATTACCTCATTTACCTTGATTAGTTTCACCAATTAATCAATTACACATCAATGACGCAATACATTTATTGATTTTTGAAAATTAATTAAAAATCATCCAATTTCACGGTCAACAAAACAAAAATTGAGAAATGCAAACGAGTATTTTATACTGGAAAAAAACTGAAACGTAAAACCAAAACTAAAAATAGACAAACATATCAAGCTGATAACCAAAACCCAAAAAACATTTAAAATGATAACCAAAAAACCTAAAAACCCGAAACAGAGCGAATAAAGTCACTGACCACCTTGGGCAGCTCCGGCGCCAGGCGGATCTTATTGTGCCGGTAGCCGTGACCGCCGGGAAACCGGTGAAAGGTGGTCCGATTCCTCACTTCCGGCGGCTGTACCGCCCTCGCGACGTCGTACAGTCGTACACCGAGGTGAAACGGTACGATGTGGTCATCCTCGGCGTGGAGAATTAGGAGAGGGCAGTTGACGTTGGGAAGAGGCGTCAGCGAGTCAAAGTTCAGCTCGGGATTTCCCACAACTGGATCGAGGATAAAGCGTTTAAAATAGGGAAGATGGCGGTAGACGGTGTTGATCGGGTGCTCGGCAATCTCCTCGACAAAACTGGTAAAAGGAGCTTCAAGGACAGCTGCTAGGGGAACCTTCTCCTTTGGGAGTCTGGCCAGCACCTGAACGACAATCGACGTGCCCAGAGAGTGACCCCAAAGTAGGATCTTCTTCGGTGGAACTCCCCTCTCTAAAATCCATTCGAAAATCGCGGCAGTATCGTTGACGGTTCCGCCCACCGAGGGCAACTCCTCCGCCGGGGTGGAATCTCCAAAGCCTCGGTAGTCGAAGGTGACCACGGTGGCCTTGAGTGGCTGACCGGAAAGGACCTTGTAGACCTTGGCTCGCCAGCTGTTAGCCCGCGAGGAGCCGCTGCCGTGGGCGTAGAGGATTACGAGGGAGGAGGTGGAAAATATTTGCTCGGGAGTTTGTGTTCGATCACAGCTTGAGGAACTCGGTGGCGGGACGATCCAGGTTCCTAGAATTAAAAAGGTTTAGAATCTCTGAAATTTAGTATGAAAACTCCTCTTTTTTCTTACCCAGCTCTACCCTGCCTCCATCTGAAGGCAGTCGCAGCACTGTCGTACAGTTGAGGTCCCGCTCCGCCGGATCGGTGACATTCCGCAGGAGGTCATTGAAGAAGACGATCTCCCGTTGAAGAGAGGGCGAAAGGTAGAAGGCGAAAGGAAGCACAAAAAGGTAGGTGAAGGCGAGGATGAACAGTAGCAAAAAAGTTGTTAGGAGGCAGGGTTTCCAGCCGCAGCAGCAGCAACAACAGGACTTTCTTTTTGAAGATTGAGGAGGTGATTTGCTGCTTGAATTAGGGACGATCAGCACCTCCTCAACGCGGTCCTCATTTTGCAGCAGCGAGGAGTCACTGTTGTCGGCGATGTTCACATCATTGACGTTGATTTCGGAGATGACCAGATTTTCTGACTGAAAAAAGAGTTAAAAGTTAAATTATTTTGACATTTTCATTTTCAATTTGCAAACCTCGGTGTTCTGGTTCTTCTCCGGGTAGTTTTGCGTCATGATGATTATTTACTGTTAGTTTTGATTTGATTTGAATATGAACTGCCAGTCAGTTTCAGTACACGACGACAGCTTAGCGCAGAAAAACAAAACTTGAGTGTACTTCTTTTTATTTTAGAACATTAATACTGATATGAGCCTTTTGCGCTGAGTAAGCAAAACACATTGAAACAAAATCTTTTTAGGTAGAGATCAATCAGTCGTCAAAGCAGCACACAGTGTGGACAGTGTTGGCGATGACACGGTGAGTATTCAGTGTGCTGTGCTGTGCTGTAATGCAACAAAAACAACAACAAAAGTCTGCTAAAGAGAGCACAAGCAGAGACTGTGCTTTTTTCGCTGTTTGGCACTGACATTGACAGAAGAGAGGAGAGAGAGAGAGAGAGAGAGAGAGAGAGAGAGAGAGAGAGAGAGAGAGAGAGCGGGAAACTGGCAACGAGCACCCCTCGCCACTGTGCTGTGGTTGATCGTTAGGTGCTCAGCTTCAATAGAAAAGAGTGCCACTTCCACTACCAAAGATGTTCACCTCACTGACTGGATAACTGCTGCTGCTTTTTCTTTCTGACAAAAAATAGACAAAAATGGAGAAGAAAATACCCCAGCACTTAGTCACCAAGTGGAACTATCTTATGTTTCTCACACAATCTGTTCACCTCACTACTACATGCTCTTCCACAGACAATCCATGTTATGCTACTTGAAGCACACTTTGTCAAACAACCGTTGCTAACAACAGCTGCAACATTGTCTGCTTTCAGTTGTTTCCTGCTAAACATCAATTTATTCCATGTAAACAGTTATAGTCGGACCATAAAGTGATTTTACTTTAATCTTGGCAGCAAGATGTAGATGGCACGCACTTGTGGATTGAATGATCTAATAAATACTTTGCTTTATCACTATTTATAAATGGCAATTTTCATCTAAACAAATCTCATGCTTGATGTAGCTTTATTTGACTGACTAGAGCATTCACCTTTCTTGAGATGGTGAAGCCTTGATTCAATAACTTTCATGTGTCATATCTTAATCTTTTTCATTCATTCAATACTTTAACATTTACACTGAGCAACCTTTTTGAGTTAAGCAAATAGAAATCAATAACTTTTTCGTTCGGTTTTACAAACTAACTTCACAATTTTTCGCGGTCGCTACGATCATCTCTGCACAGAGCATCACCGGCTCCAATCGCTCCGGAGATCTAGTGTGCGATGACGCCACTGAGGTGTTGATTGCCAAAACGAAGACCGTGTGGAAGAATGGCCAGCACCAGCAGATTGTGACGCCCACCTGTGTCTGCCAGCCCGGTTTTACCATCAACCTCAAGACAAAGAAGTGTGATCCACTGCGATCAGGATGAGTTTTATGACCAACTAAAAAAATGATAAGTTTTTTATTTTACAAATCTTTTGAAAATTAATTATTATGAGTTTGTTTCAATGCTAAAAACATTTTTTAAAATTTATTTAATTGCACTTATTTGTAAAATAAAAAAATCAAACAATAAATTTTGTTACTATTAACCTCCTTTTTGCTGGAGAAGTGGTTGACTTTGTTGAGAAAAAGACGATGATGCAGAGGGTAAAACTGTTGCAGTTTCATTATTATTTATCACTTCAAATCTTTTGTCATCTATCAATCGGTAGTTGATTGATTTGTAACCAACCGGGTCAGCGGTTCTTGCCCGGATAATTTCCTCCAACAGCTTGTACACTACCGGTTTAGTGGGTTCTAAATTTCCATCCCGTTCCAACAGCTCAAAGTACGCCCTCATCAGCGGAAGGCTTTTCAGCAGGTGGCGATCTTTGGACTTTAGGCCATAAACATTTTTTCGGTGCTCAATATCTTCCTTCATTTCAGCAACCATTTGTTTTTTGGTTGGCAGTTGTACAATGCCGAGGAGCGTTTTGATAAAGTAGAGAATCTAACAAGTAAAAAATTTATTTAGTTTTAAAAAGTTAAAAATTAAAAATTTTTACCTGCTGATGATAAAGAGGAAAAGAAAGGGTCGGCTTACTGACCGACAACAGCGCCATACTTGGTTGACTAATGTTGATCAGATGTCGATAAATTCCCTCAACAGTGTCCTCATTCTCATTCCACACCAGTCCACAAGATTTTAGATCCAAAAACCCCAAAGTACTTAATCGGTATCCAGTTGCTAGGATGACCCCATCTACCTCTTCAAATTCAACAAAAGTCTCCTCTCCGTTTTCTTCAAAAACTTTGACACTAACTGAAGAAGGACCTGTAAATCGGTGAATTTCTCCTCTGACCTGCAGTACATTAGCTGGAAGGTTTGAAGAAAAGCTTGTTGCACTTCGATTGAGGAAGATCACCTCAGTGGCCACCGAGGCGACGTCCAGTGCCATGTCAATGCCGCTGGGGCCGGCCCCAATTACCACCACTTCCGCTTATCAATGTACGGCTCTCGAAAGCGGTAATCATGAGAGTGAATCACCGATCCGGAAAAGAGGTTCAACCCTTCAAGTGGAGGCCAATTTGGAGCACTGTACCGACCTGGACTGAGGACAATCACGTCAAAGTGGTGATTTTCAACTTGTTCAGTCTGCTGATTAAGCACTTTGACCAGCCAGCCTGATTTGATATTGTCTCCATTTTCAACTCTGGAAATCTTCAGCAGAGTTTGCTGGAAACGAATGCACGGCAAAAGGTTGAAGTGTGCTGCGTAGTCGTGCAGGTACTCCAGCACTTTGCTGTGGTGAGTGTAGGAGATTGGACTGCGAAAGGGAAAGTCAGGGTAGTCCATGATCTGCACGGGGCCGTTTACTCTGAGGATTTTGTTGGCAAAAAAATTAGTTTTAGAATTAAAAATTTTAATCAGTTTTTGTTACCTCATATCTCGGTACATGCTCGAGTGAACGGGTTTTTCAACAGTGCCCACCTGCTCATTGTACACCCAAGTTCCGCCAATTTGGTCAATCTGCTCAAAACAGACAACAGGGTTGAAAGCAAGCACTTCTTTATCTTCATTTTCAAGATGAATTTTCGTAGTGGTAAAATGTCGTAGAGCACAAAGTCCCGCAGCTCCAGCGCCAATAATGCACACTGATTTAGAAGTGTTTTGAGGTTTCATTTTAATTTAAAAAGTGATCACATTTAGACTGGTGAAAAAAACTGTCAATGTCCAGTCAAGTATTTTATTTGTCCTTTTATATAACGTCAATTTTAAGAAGCGGTAAATCAAAACATCAACGCCAAACTTAGTGCACAAAATACTTGGCAGATGAAAGCGGCTTTTTGTCATATTTGAGCTGATAAGAAAATACTAAGAACAGGATGGAAAATATTCATCATCATCATCAGCTGGTAATCTGATACTCAATTAGTGCCAATGAACTGATGCGTTTGATAAGGGCCAAACACTGGCTGCATGCCCACAACATTTTTTTTCCTTATCAGCTTTCAGATTTGAAAGTGCAAGATTGTTCAATGTTATGTTGTACGGAAGTATCGTGTCTAAGCGGTTAATGTCCTTATCAAACTTTCTTAGCCAGTTTTGCTTACAAGAGGTATTTGCTTTAGTCAACAAACAAACAAATGTAATAATTTTTTTACAAAAGTTATCATTTTAAAATAAAAAATTTTGATACTGAAAAATGAAAACATATGTGCTGGAAAGTTGTCAGTCAGACATCAAGCGCAGCTGTTCTGGCTCTGGTGGCATTCAAATGACGCAAATGCTTTCACTGTTGTCCTCATTTAAAACTCTAGTAAAGTATCATAAAAAATTCAACAATAGAACACACATGTTTTTCTCAATCAATCATTCAAGAGTATTATTACACAAAACTGAAAGCAGACAGAAAGAGAGAATCTTCACAATCTTATCAAACCTGGTTCTGACGCAATTTACCAATCTAGCAAAACGAAAATAGAACAAATCAGAATTACGTCAAGCAGCCATTTTTTGCAGTTTACTTTTTGTTGAAAAAATCAGATAACCAATCTCACCTGGGAGGTATAAAAGGGACCACCAAACGCCAGAACAAAATCACCTTTCCAATTCAAGGCTTAAATCAGCAGTTTGAAAGCTCTAAACACTCTTTTGCCTGCTTGAAGATGGCTTCAACTTTTAGCCTGTTTTTGCTGCTAGTTTCTGTTATTAGCATTTCCAGCGCTGATGACCTCTCCCAGTGGCGTCAGCCCAAGTACTTTGGCAAGGAGGAAGTTCGAGGTAAACTTTTTTAGACCCCAAAAAATACTCAAAAAATTTAACTCTTTATATTTTTCAGATGGCCAATCAGCCCCCGCCGACAACACCTCCGTCCGCCCCTTCAACATTTCGATTCCCGACTCTGAGCTGGCTGACATCCGTCGCCGCCTCGCCCAGGCCCGATTCATTGACCACCTGCCCGACACCGCCTTCCACTACGGAATGAACTCCGGAAAGCTAGTGGACCTGGTCAAGTACTGGAACGGCACCTACGACTGGCGAGCCCAGGAGGCAAAACTGAACGCTGCTTCCAATTCAAGACCCAAATTGAGGGCATTGACGTCCACTTTGTGCACGTGAAGGCCAGCTCCAAGGCGACGAAGGTCTACCCGCTCCTCTCCGTCCACGGCTGGCCGAGCTCCTTTTTGGAGATTTACCGAGCCCTTCCCCTGCTGACTGAACCCGATGCATCGGGACTGGCTTTTGAGGTCATCGCCCCAGTATTCCCGGCTACGGGTACTCTGAGGGGGCCATAAAACGGGACTAGACCCAACGGCCGCCGGGCGAATGTTGCCACGCTGATGAAGGACCGACTGGGCTTTTCGAAGTACTTCCTCCAGGGCAATGACTGGGGCAGCATTATCACGCGAAACATTGCCATTCTCTATCCGGAAAAGTAAGTCTACAGTTTTTTTTGCTTACAAATCCAAGTTTTATCATTTTTTCTCCCTTTCAGTGTCATCGGCATCCACGTCCTCGGCCTCTTCGACCCGCTAGAGAATCTCCTCAACGCAAAACGGCTCGCCCGAAACATCCTCTACCCGCACATTCCCGACCTCGACCCCGTCCAATGGAAACGGGACTACGATAAGCTGTTCCCCCTCAAACAGACCCTCCTTGAGGCCTTCGAGGAGACCGGCGTCATGCACCTGATGATGACCAAGCCTGACACCTTATCTTCAGCTCTCGTTGACACACCCACCGGCATGGCCGCCCACATCCTCGAGAAGCTGTCCAGCTTCACCAACAAAGCGAACCGAGCCATGGACGACGGCGGCCTGGAGCTGAAGTACACCAAGGACCAGCTGATCACCCTGGTGATGATCTACTACACGACGCCCAGCGTCGCCGCCACCGCCCGCCTCTACAAGGAGTTCATCCTCAGCAACTCGACGGTCACCTCGGAGGTGATTCAGGTTCCGGCCGGCCTTGTGGACACCGAGCACGAGATGATCCGCAGTCCGAAGGCGCTGGCCGAGGCGAACTACGCCAAGTTGGTGCAGTACAGCGACCTGCGAGACGGGGCCACCTGATGTTCTTCGAGGAGCCGAAGATGATCGTCGATGATCTGCGACTGTTTGTCCACAAGGTCGTCGACAGTGGAAGTGATGGAAGTCTGCTGGATAAGATCAAGGATCGTCTGCCGATCATTGGTTGAAGCGGCTGTTTGTTTTTAAAATATTTTTGAGTTTTCTGTTAATTTAATTTTTAATTACTTACTTACCGGTCTTTCAGTCAGTCCCGCTCTGTCTTTCAACAACAACAAATAACGGTGTAACTTTTAAAAATAAAAGCCTTTTTATTACTCTTTTTTACTCTAATTTTTTAATTGGCCATCAGCTTTAGCTTGTACACCGTCATGATCGCTTTGCTGTAGAGTAGCAAAAACTAAAAATTTCAAAAAATAAAAATTACAAATACTTTTTTATAGTTTTCACCTGCCTTTACAAACGCGCCCATGGTGATCATTCCCAGGTGGCGCCCATAGGTGAAACCAGGCCCCTTTTGGCTGTCAATGGCAAAGATCTGATGAGACAGCGTCAGCTGAGCCTTAAACTTGCAAAATTTTCTCTCATTTTTCTTCTTCCCAAGATAACTTCCGCCACTTTTATCAAAGGCGGCCATCGACTTGAGCAACCGAACTGGCCGTCGAATGTGCCAGCCAACGCAGGTAATTATCAGGTGGATGATCATCATGACGTTCAGCTGGTAGAGGATGAAGAAGGTGATAAAGAGCTTGGAGATGGGGCCCATCATATCGGCGGTAGTAGAGTCAGTAGTTGAGTTGAGTAAAAGCCAGTTGACCATCGCCGAGTTGAGGGGAAGTCCCGAGCAGAAGAAGGCGAAGAAGAGGCTGGCACAGGCGTCGTTCATTGCCTGGGAGAGGTGCAGGCAGTCGATGTAGAAAGCTCGAAAGATGTTGAAACGGCGCTGAAAGGCGGTGGAGCTCTTTATTTGATGTTGAAGCTTCCTCCTCTTCAGTTGACCCAGATACTTGTACAACTGCTGCAGGCGGATAAATAGTATCATCAGCAGCGTTGAGCCGGTAGTGTAGTACAGGCCAAAAACGTGGGGGTGTTGAGGAAAAAGTAGCAGTAGCTGAAGAAGTTTAGAAGGTGATTAAGTAAAATAAAAAACAATTCACAAAACGGAAGCTCTATCAGTTTTGAGTAGTGCACAGTGGCCAGCTTGTAGACGAGGATTATTTCAGTGTAGATGATTAAAAATCTAATTTGAGGAGATTGTGTACAAATTAAAAATAAAATTTACAACAGCTAAAACAACTGAAAAAACATACCAGAAACCAAAATCAGACTGGCAAAGGTGTGGAGCACTTTGAGACAAAACCGCCTGATAAACTGCAGCACATTACGTCCGCAGTAAACTTTGTACAGAAGTACCGATTTTCATTGATGAGTTTTTGACTTTTTGAATCATCAATCAAAATAGTCTTCAAAAGATCGTTCATCTCAGTATGAGGCCGGGTAAAAAGGACGTAGTTGTAGAAGAGCAGAGAAACGGCCATTAGGCCACTCAAAAAACTGAAGCGGTACTTGGGCATAAGCAAGTACAGTCCTTGATAGTGAATCGTACGTTGAAAATTGGTAAAATTTTTACTGATTACTCCTAGAGTTAAAAAATGGACGCATTTGTAGGTGATGATTGCAAAAGAGAGGCGAAACAAAAGTTTTATTTTGTTGCTTTTTTGCTGACTTATTTGCTGCACAATGTCAAAGTACGCTTCCAAGTACTCTAACCCTTTTACTGGGTTGCACATTAAGTGAAATGTTTTAAGAAACATTTCAGCTATTTTAAAAAAATTTAATTGTTTTAGTCAAAAACTTGCTGTGCTTGACGACAAGAAATGTTTCAATGAAAATGTTTCAAAATACATAAAGAAATTGGAAAATTACAGAATATTGTTTCAGGTGAAAAAACGACAAAAGTGCAAAAAAAAGGTAATAAATTAGTGCAAACTAAATTAGATTAGAAAACAGATGATTAGTAGATTAAAAATAATTTATGATTGTCAAAGGAAAAATAGACAACTGTGAGTACAAGTTTTCTGCAATAATAAATCTTTTTATACAATTTTTTTCAATTTTAAATTTCAGCAGTTATTTCGCCTGTCAACTTGTATTTAAATTTTAATTTTGAGTATTTTTACTTCTTGTTTCTTAGAACTGTGTGTCTTTTTGTACTTTTGATTGACAAAGTTTGTCCTCTGTTGTTGTACACAGCCCACAAACACATTCATTTCATAAAATATTGATCGTTTTTTTCTTTTGTCTTCTTTTTTGTTTACACAACACTTTTTTTGCACGGAGTTTTGCAGCAAAATACTAAATAAGAAGAATTTCAATTTAATTATTGACAGCGTTTTGAAACCAACAAAACAAACATGCCAAAAATTGCAATGAAGTTCTGAAATGACGAAAAAATCACTTTACTCAAAATAGTGAAACAAACAAACAAAACCGTACAATTTTTGTCATTTTTTTGTATTTTTAGACTTTCCCTCAAAATGAACTCTCAAGTACAACACCTCAAATCACCTCTTTTTAAGCTCAGTTTAGCCGTTTTTGGAAACTTTTCAGTTCAGTTTTATCCACTCAACTTTAATGCAAAAACCTTAACTTTACCTACATTGATCAACCTTTGCTGGAACCTCTTTCTGGTCATCCTTGTTTTGTTCAAATCCTACGATTGGGTGATGGAAACCTATGAGTACTATGAACAGCCTGGTCTGGGGCAAATGTACAGTGTGCGTCGCAGTAAACCACTTTTTGCCTTTCTAACTTTGCTCGCTGAGCGGTATTACTATCCAGTTACTACTGTGATCAATTACGTCTACTTTTTCTGCCTGAGCTTTGATTTTCAAAGTTCATCACTATCATCATCATCACCTAAAACTTTCGCCTCCTGCTTAGACGCTCTACTACCGGAAAAATACTGCTCAAAAGCAAAATCCAAACAAATTTTCGTACAGTTTTTCATCTTTTACAACGCCCTTTTTGCACTGTCCAACTACAAGATCATCGTCGACGATCCCAGCAAGCTGAACTTTGCCTACACCACCGTTTCCGTTTATTTTCTAGTTTTCAATCGATACGTCGTAGCAGTGGTCGTCCACTACTTTCAGTTTGCCACGTTTTTAGCTTTAAAAACTATCATCAGCAGGTATGAATTTTGGCAAATCAGTTTTTCTCAACTTAGAGCGGAGGTTGCTAAATTGGCCGCGCTAAATGAGCACCTCAGTTTGCTGTTATCAACTCCACTGTTCATCTTTGTGGTTGCCTACGTCATCGACACTCTCAATGGAACGGTGTACATGCTCAGTCATTCTGACAATCGCCTGCAACCTTATCACATTCAACCTTCAGTTCATCTGCTGCTGATTGCCTACCTCGAGTGGAAGATTTACTGCCAGCTAAAAAAGTTGGATTTTTTGTTAAAACAAGAAGCGCTGGTGAACAACTTTCTTTTGAGCTACGACAACACCTGGAAAACTTTTGATTTAAAAAGTTCGAGTTTTTCTAGTAAAAGATTTTACCAGTTTACGCTAGTTTCACAGTATGAACGGTACTTTCGTCTGCGACTTTTCAGCAGCCTGACGCACTCCTTTGACTGGGCCTTCCTCTTTCAGATGATCCTCTTTCTGCTGCACTACTGTGTCATTATGATGCAAACTTCGACGTAGGAAAATGTTTTTTTATTTTGTTAAAGTTTGAACATTGCCGCCCACTTTTATCAAACCGTTGTTAAAAAATAAAAAACTGCAAACATTTTTCATTTGACAATAATAAAATCAACACATTTTAAAACGACTGATAAAAAGTTGCTTAAAAAGCACTTATCACTTATCAACGGTATATGATCAATGTTTGGCTGTTGTAGGTGGAGGTCGCTCCGTTTGTGGGCCATTATCCCGGCCAGCAACTGCTAGGAGTTTTGCCAGGGATCGTTCTTGACCGAGAAGGTTTCCCTCTTCTTCTCTACGCTTAATTGGGTCAGTCTCTTGTTCGACTATTTTGATACGACGTTCAATTTCGGCGATCACATTCTTGATGAAGCTCTCATAGCGGGAGTTTGGGTGGTGAAGCAACATCTCGCGTGCTTGCTTAATCAAATCTTCAGCGCTGGTGACTACTGCGCTTTTTTGGTCAGCTAAAAAATAAATTAAGGTTTAAGATGTCAAAAAATTTTTGAAAAAAAATGTTTCAAAATTACCAAAAGCAAAACTGCCAATAAAAAGACAACTGGCAATAAAAAGGAGCTTCATTTTGCTTTTTTATTGTTCAAAAATGCTCAAAAGTAAAAAAGTTGTACATAATAAAATGCAAAAGTAAGTCGCTTTTATGCGTTTAGTAAGGTACATTTTGATCTTATTAGCATCCTCATCATCAAGCACTCTAAATTAAGTGATAAAAAGGTATCAATATCAATAATAAAAAAGTTAATAACATTAGAATTCGATTATTTTATCTGCACTGCAAACACTAAAAACCCATAAACAACGGCAGTTTTCTCCACAGTGACTCTTTTTGCTCTAGAAAAAACACCTTTAACGGTGCACAGTTATTGTGTAGCGTAAACAAAGCAAACGCGACTAAGCCTTTGTCGCATTTTTTTTATTTGTGACAAAATAAAATCAAAGCAAACATCACCACCGGCGGAAAAAAGCTGGAAGTCACCGTGGTGTACAGCAGCAGTTGTATTGCAGCAGCAGTCACACTTTGGCCAAGCACTTACTGCCAAGCACCCCCCGTTCCACCCTGCTCCACCGGAAGCTCCTCCAGGAAAGGGCCATCAATGCCGTCATTCAGCGTGCGGTAGTAGTAGAGCCAGTCCCGGCGGCAGACCTTGTACAGCTCGTCGCCCCGGTAGAAGGGCGCCTCGGAGGGACAGGGCGCGAAGCGAATCTCCTCGGGCGGCTGCCCCGGCTGCTGCCACTGCCACTGCTGCTGCTGGGCCCCTTTGCTGTCCGCCCCGGCGGCCTTCCAGGAGGCGCGGTCCACGCAGACCACCACCGAGAGGAGCATATTAGGGCGCGGGTGATTTGGGTTAAAATAGTCGTTCCAGCCAGGGGGCGTGTACCGGCCCTCGGCGACGTTCATGTCGGCGCAGTAGAGAATGAAGCGCCGGCCGCCGGCTCGGGTGGTGCCGCCCCCCAGGCGAGCCGCCAGGGCCGTCTCAATGACCTTCCGGTGGTAGGGCGTGGTGTCACTGGGCGTGACGCCCGCCTCCTCCAGCCACCACCCAATCGGAAGGTGCAGCCGAAGGAAGACGGCGCCCAGGCTGAAGTACTCCTCCGGCCGGTCGGCGAACTGGTCGCAGCGGAAGTTGCGCACCGCCCGCCAGGCGCGCAGCATCCCTTCCGGGCGAAGGAGGCGGAGCGTCTGACCGGTGGCCGGGCCTCGCACCCGATTGGCCGCCACCTCCAGCCAGCCGTTCTCTCCAAAGAGGTGCTCCCAGTCCATGGCCAGCAGCTCCTCTGGGGCCAGCGGAACGAAACGATTGGCGGCGGCCACGCCCACGCCGAAACGGCCTGGACCATCGTCGTAGTTGGCCGGCAGCCAGAGGTGCAGCATCCACGGAAGGAGGTGTGGCTGGCCGTTGTTTAGTAGGTTTGCCCGCACAAAGGGCAGCCACTCCTCGCGGCGGTTTCGCTTTCGGAAACGGTAGGCGTTGATTCCGGTGAAAAGGCGGGCGTAGGCGGGCGGCCAGACGGTGCCGAAGATGTGTGGCTGCTTGTGGGCAGGGCTAGGCGAAGGGGACAATAAGTAAAGTGAGTGAAAAGTGGGCGTGGGCGAACTTACTGGATTCGGAGAGGCTCCTCCTCCTCCTCCTCCTCCTCTTCTTCCTCTTCCTCCCGCTCGCCCAAGCCCGGCTCCTGCCGATCAATGCCGCCATCGTGCGTGCGGAAGTAGTAGAGGTAGGAGCCCTGGCAGGGCACCTCTACGCTTTCTGCCGCGCCCAGGCCCGCCTTCTGCCCCGGGAGACAGGGCACAAAGCGGACTGCCTCACTGGCCCCTCCCCCTTTCTCCAGTCCCTGCCAGGACGGGTCGACACAGACCACCACCGAGTAGAGCATGTACGCCTTGTTGTTCAGCTCCTGGGTGACGTTCGCCTGGTTCGTCTGGACGATGTGCGGCTCCTTCTCGGTCTTGTAGAGTACGCAGTACAGGCGGAAGTGCCGCCCCTCGGCTGAGATGGCTCCGCCCAGCCGAGCGGCCAGCGCCATCTCCACCAGCAGGCGGTTGTAGGGGCGGCGGTCGTGGGGGGTGATGCCCGCCTCGGCGAGCCACTGCCCCAGCGGCAGGTGCCGCCGGAGGAAGGCCGCCCCCAGGCTTTGCTGCTCGGTGGTGGTGGTGGTGGTGGGCGGCACCGCCCCGGCCTGGTTGCTGTAGCTGCTCGGCAGCCAGCTGAGCAGCAGCCACTCCGGAGGAGGAGGCGCTTCAGTAAAAGAGGCGTTGCCCTGGAGGACACAGGTGAAGCCAGCACGGCCAATGGCCGGCGGCCAGCCCACTTTGAACAGATGTGGGCGTGGCAAAGGGCACTGAGAGGAGGCGTCACATGTGGAGAGAAAGAGGAGGAGGAGGAAAATGCAGAACAGAGGACAGGGGAAGGTGACCATGTGGTGGACCACCATGCTTGGAATGGCTTTGTAAAGCAGGAGGTTGCTCTGCTTTAATCTTCAAGAGGTGAACTGTAGCTGTAGAAAAAAGGAGTTTTGCTTCAGAAAAACAGTTAAGTAGCTTAATGCTCAACAGCTAGCTGGAAAAGCGTGAAAACAGGAATTGCTGCAGATGTACTCTGTCTATTTTTTTCGAATTTGATTTCCAGTCTGATGAGGTGTTGTTGGAAGTTCTAATAATTAGCAAAGGACGACAACAATAACAATGAGAACAACAGTGAGGGTTAGGCACAGAAAGCCCATTGCCGTTCAATTTCATCACAATTATTCAAAAACTTTAATTGCAATCTTTTTTAATTTGGCAATAAAATCATTACATCTTAAAACGATTGATAAAAATAACTCAAAAAGTCACTATAGTGACTTATCAGCGGTATCATCAATGCTTCGATGTAGCCGGTGGTGGTCGTTCTGTTTGTGGACCAATATCTCGACCAGCGGCGACAATAAGCAACGCTAGAGCTCGTTCGTGGTTAAAGAGGTTATCCTCTTCCGTCTTCAGCCTAGCTGGATCGTTCTCGTGTTCGACCATCTTGATGAGACCCTCAATGTCGGCAATTACCTTCCTGATGGCGTGTTCATAGCGGGAGTTTGGGTGGTGAAGCAGCGTCTCCTGTGCCTGCTTGATCATGTGTTCAGCGCTGGTGATTAGGGTGCTTTTGTGATCAGCTATTAAAAAATGTGTCAAGGTTTAAAAATGATAAAAAATATTTAAAAAAGAGTTTTTTGGTTTACCAAAAACGAAACAGCCAATTAGAAGAAGACAACTAGCAATAAAAAGTAGCTTCATTTTATTTTTTATTGTTTAAAAATTTTTGAAGTAAAAAGTTAGTACATTTAAAAACGTTAAAGCAAGTCGTTTTTATGCTTTAGTAAGTTACTCATTTGGATCTCTCATCAGCATCAGCAAACACTCTAAACAGGTGATAAAAAACAAGTAAAAATAATAATAATAACATTGGCAATTGATCACTTTGTTGCACTGCAAGCACTAAAAACCCATAAACAACAACTCTAGAAAGATGGCAATCGAAATCAGCAGTTTCACCTGCAGATGAACTCCCGCTGCAACACCTCCACTTTTGCCATCATCAGTGTGCTTTAGATTGCATTTTAAGGCGGTGGTAATCTCCAGTGTGCAACCAAAATCAGCCATAACTTTGCCTTCATCCTTTTTGAGCATTGACAGCAAATTAGCTGTAGGACAGGTGCTGTTGGAAGCCTCTAGAACCAAAATGGCGTCCTTCACACAGTCCACCCAGCTCCAAAGTGGACAGCAGTGTTCGCCATTGCTGACAGTGTTGTTCACCATTGAGGGGTGAAGGTGGTGCTGATGGTGGTCAGAAGGTACTTGAAGGTCATGTTGATGGTTGAAAAAGTGGGTGATGTTTGAGTGGGTGGAGTTGATGGAGGTGAGGCAGTGAGCTCGGTCGTGGTGATAAGTCCCCAGACAGTGGTCCTTGATGTCCACCGGCAGTGAGGGCACTTCTCGAGTTTGTGAAACTGCTAAAAAAGTACTGAAGTACAAAAGAGCAGCGAGAACGCTGAAAACTTGATCCGATTTCATTTTGGTAATTAGAAGTTACTTAACAAACTAAGATGACAATGAAAAGTAACACAACACTGAAACGCAGTAAAAGCTGCTTCCTTTTAGAGGCAGACAAAAAATCAGACATAATTTTTTTTCATATTTTGGTAACTAAGAGCAAATCACAGACGAGCAGACAGACAAACAACAGGACGTGTTTAGATTTGCAAATCAATTTTGTATTTTGTTTTTGTGTTTTGAGTAATTATCTGCAAACGCTGCAGCCATTTACCTACTTAAAAATGCACTTTTACAGTTTGCACTTTTTAACGTGGCAGCTGACGGCGGCAAACTTGGCCATGTCCTCCTCAAATTCAAGTTTCTTTCTGGGCCAAAACTTTTTGCAGGCCTCCGCCCCCTCAATTCCATCCTTGATGCACATGATCGCCTTGTAGGCGGGGCAGCACATCTCAGGGTGGTCAATGAAGAAGGTCCAGTCTTTGACGTTGTTCAACACCGGTGGCATGTGGGCGGTGCACCGGTCACGCACCTGGTGGTCCACCAGGTTGCAGGCAGGGTCATCATGGGGGAGGGGCGTGGTGGCCGGAAGGGCGGCGGCTAGGGCCACAAAGAACGAAAAGAAAAGTATGGTTGATTGTTTGTACATTTTAAATTAAAACTTTTTAAATTGTATTGTTGAGTTTGTGAGGTTATTGGATGAATCCCTGCTTAGCAAAATTGGCTTATATACAAATTTTTAAAAATGTCATCACTCAATTAAAAAATTTGTGGCAATCATTTAACTGGAAATAACAATGAACCAATGTTGCGTGTTTTGACCACTGTCAGATTAGAGCATCATGTGAGAATAGTTTCCTTTTGCTTGTTAAAAGTAAAAGTTAAGTTTACATTTTTTTAGCGTTTATCAGTAGATTTTGCACGATTGTTATTGATTTGCAGATTTATTTTTAGCGCAAAGTACAGTGTTGATGGTATGACTCACTTTGTTTTAAATTAACTAGCAGGGCCAGCATAAACTCAGTTTATGCAGTGTACTCTTGAGTCAATGTATTTCTTAAATTCGAATTTTTAACTTATTGTATTTTTTACTTGTTAATCTCTGTTCTAAAAATGCAATTTAAAATATTTTTAAAACTAAAGATATGTTTTTGATTCAAACTTGCAGGTAACAAATAAACAAAAAATAATTAATTTGGATTAAAAAAACTAAAAATTGTTTGCAAAATCATACCATAGGCAAAGTTTTTATCTAAATATAAATGTAAATATAAATCTTTCAGTTTTAGCAAAAGTTT
Source organism: Tyrophagus putrescentiae (assembly GCA_024499935.1). NCBI lineage: Eukaryota > Metazoa > Arthropoda > Arachnida > Sarcoptiformes > Acaridae > Tyrophagus > Tyrophagus putrescentiae. The sequence continues at coordinate 12,100,972 of JAMZRA010000002.1, read as the reverse complement.
TGACTTGATTGAGTAGCTACGCCAAACAAACCTACCCCTAAGTCTTAACTTAAGCTTAAACTAAAATTTAAATCTAAATCTAAACCTAAACCAAGACGTAGACCAGCCCCTAAATCTAAACCTAAACCTAGACCCAGACCTAGACCTAGACGTAGACGAAGACGTAGACGTAAACGTAGACGAAGACCTAGACCTAGACCTAGACCTAAACGTAGACGTAGACAAAGACGTAGACGTAGACGAAGACGTAGACGAAGACGTAGACGAAGACGTAGACGTAGACGTAGACGTAGACGTAGACGAAGACGTAGACGTAGACGTAGACGTAGACGAAGACGTAGACTTAAACCTAAATCTAGACCTTAACCTAGACCTTAACTAGACTTAAACCTAGACGAAGACGAAGACGAAGACGTAGACGAAGACGTAGACGAAGACGAAGACGAAGACGAAGACGAAGACGAAGACGAAGACGAAGACGAAGACGAAGAAGCAGAATAAGAAGAAGAAGAAGACGAAGAAGCAGAAGAAGAAGGTGAAAAAGAAGGTGATGAAGAAGAAGAAGAAGAAGGTGAAGTCTAGGTCTAGGTCTAGGTCTAGGTTTAGGTCTAGGTTTAAGTTTAGGTCTAGGTTTAAGTTTAGATTTAGGGGCTGGTCTACGTCTTCACCTTCACCTTCTTCTTCACCTTCTTCTTCACCTTCACCTTCTTCACCTTCTTCTTCACCTTCTTCTTCACCTTCACCTTCTTCACCTTCTTCTTCACCTTCTTCTTCACCTTCTCCTTCACCTTCTTCTTCACCTTCTTCTTCACCTTCTTCTTCACCTTCTTCTTCACCTTCTTCTTCACCTTCACCTTCTTCATCACCTTCTTCTTTACCTTCTTCATCACCTTTTTCTTCACCTTCTTTATCACCTTCTTTATCACCTTCTTCTTCACCTTCTTTACTTCATCCCTTCTTCATCACCTTCTTCTCATTCTCCCTTCTTACCTTTCCACCTTTTCTCACCTTCTTCTCACCTCTTCACCTTCTTCATCACTTCTTCTCTTTCTCACCTTCTTCTTCACTTTACTTCTTCTTCACCTTCTTCTTCACCTTCTTTCATCACCTTCTTCTTCACCTTCTCTTCCCTTCTTTCACCTTCTTCTTCTCCTTCATTCTTCACTTCTTCCTCTTCTCACCTTCTTTCTTCTTACTTCTTCACCTTCTTCTTCACCTTCTCTCTTCTACCTTCTTCACTTCTTCTTCTTCCTTCTTCTTCACTTTCTTCATTCTTCTCCTCTTCTCACTTCTTCTACCTTCTTCTCACCTTCTTACTTCTCACCTTCTTTTCACCTTCTTCACTTCTTCTTTTCTACCTCTTCTTACTCTTCTCTCTCGCTTCTTTTCTTCTTACTCTTTACGTCTTCTCACCTCTTCTCTCTTCCACCTCTCTCTCTACTCTACTCTCTCTACTCACCTTCTTCTCACCTTCTTCTCACCTTCTTTCACCTTCTTCTTCACCTCTCTATCACCTTCTTCATACCTTCTCATCACCTTCTTCTCCACTCTTCTCATACTCTCTCTCACCTCTCTCACCTTCTCTAGTCACCTTCTCTTACACCTTCTTATCACCTTCACTTACAGCCTTTTAACCTTCTACTCTGATCGAGCCTTACTGCTTCGTGACTCTTCGTTGCGTCACGTCTTACGACTTCGTCTACGTCGTCTCGTGCTCTCAACAGTAACTAACCTAACGTAGACGTAGACGACAACGTAGACTAACGTAGACGTACTAGACGCTATACGTACTAGCTAACGTAGTACGTAGACGTAACGTAACGACTGACATACACGTAACTTACACCTATACTAACACCTAGCTTATACGCTTCATCAGCACTTAAACCTAGTACTCTAACGCTTACCTTGACGAACTACTTAACTAACTTACTATCAGCTTCTTACGTATCACTCTTGACAAGACTTAGACGTACACGTCAGACTAGACGTGACGTCGACGTAGACGTAGTACGTCTGACGTCTCGTCTTCGTGACGCTAACGTATACGTCACGTATACCTAGCAGACGAGACAGACCGATCGACTAACGTTTCTCTAGCACTCTTAACTTACTACAGTTACACCTTCAGCTACACCTTCTCGTACCTTGACGTTCACCTCTTCACCTTCTTAATTCAAAAACCCTTCTCACTCTACATCAAACCTTCTTTTCACCTCTCTTTATCGTCTTCTTCACCCTTCTCTTCACCTTCTTCGACGACTACGTCCTTTCCTTCTTCCTTGACGTTTTGACTCGTCGCTTGACTGCTAGACCTAGGGCGAAGACGAAGACGAAGACGAAGACGAAGACGAAGACGTAGACGTAGACGAAGACGAAGACGAAGACGTAGACGTAGACGTAGACGTAGACGAAGACGTAGACGTAGACGTAGACGTAGACGTAGACGTAGACGTAGACGTAGACGTAGACGTAGACGAAGACGTAGACGAAGACGTAGACGTAGACGTAGACGTAGACGTAGACGTAGACGTAGACGTAGACGTAGACGTAGACGAAGACGTAGACGTAAGACGTAGACGTAGACGTAGACGAAGACGTAGACGTAGACGAAGACGTAGACGTAGACGTAGACGTAGACGTAGACGTAGACGAAGACGTAGACGTAGACGAAGACGTAGACGAAGACGAAGACGTAGACGTAGACGTAGACGAAGACGTAGACGAAGACGTAGACGTAGACGTAGACGTAGACGAAAGAAACGAGACTAGCAAACGTAGACTAGACGATACGTAACGTAGACGTACGTGACGTAGACGTAGACGTAGACGAAGACGTAGACGTGACGTAGACGAAGACGTAGACGTAACACTAAGACTGAACGTAAAACCGTAAGACTGTAACATTACCAAACTTCCAGCAATCTACTTGACCACTATACCTGACGTGACTGAGACCTGTCACTCAGCCTGTACGAGCTTGGCACTGCTTTTTATCTAGACAATTGCTTACCTGTTAGCCAAACCGTATATGCGTTTCACTCTGCCCGCAACAGCAAAAATTACTGAAGTTTCAAAAGCATTGCCACAGTAAGCCAACACGTTCCACACCTTTCCACTCCAGCCGCTCTGTTCCATGTACTGTCTCTTTTCTCCCTTCCGCTTCGCGTTGCCAGCAACGGGAACTTCGCAGTTTCGCCTTGACGAACGCCGAAAGCTAATTTAATAAAGTAAGGATTTATTAATTTAAGATTCAATCTGTTTATATGCAACTCCAATTCACACCTTGTCAGAAACTTTCATCGCTCTAACGTTTTTAAACCAAACTGTCAAACTTCCGCTTTTCATTCCTTGTAATGCAGCAGAAGCTGGTGGGCTGCAACACAGTACTGTGTTTGTACAATGCACCTGAAGGTCTGGCTTTTTTCACAGGGTAAAATTTTTGTGTGCATGTTTTTCAATGATATCTCTATGAAAGCTAACTTTCAACTTTCAATAGTGGCTGTTTAAGCAGTTGTTCAATTGGAAGGCTGGTTGCAACGCAATCAACAAAACGGTTAAATTGTTTAGCATTTAAAAAACTAGATGTTTGCTTTTCATTTTTAATAAGCCAAGACAACGATGACAGTTGCTGTAACAAAATAAGTTTTCTTAGTTTTAGACATAAGTGACAATGTGGTAATTGCCAATTACAATTGCAACAGGAAATGTCATGTGTCAGTGTTTTAATGATCTCAATTTGTTCATTAACATGTACCCAACGCAATTAACTGTTAATTAAATGGCAAACAGGTACTGTTGAGCAATGATTGTAATGACACTGTTGCAGGTCAACTAATCAACCGGTGAATTGGTTCACTGTTTAAAAACAGTAAAGTTTGTTAAAAATCATTACATTTTTTCACAGTACACTCAAAACTAACATTGCGGAAACAAATCAGTACTTTCTTTGTATATGCAAAACTTTGATGTATTATATTAGTTTATTCCAAATCATTGACAAAAGGAGCCTTGGCCAAAAATGCTAGTACAGTAAATTTTTTTATAGTTTTTTGCACTTTTCAACATGACACCACTGCGGAAACTTTGTTCTCATCTTCAAAAGACTTTTAAGAAAGACCAAACTCGCTTGAGACGTCCACTTTTTAACATCTCCAGGTAGCTGTTTAGCAGCCATTACCTGATTGTTAATTGAACTGAATGCAGGTTAACTAATCAACCGGTTGAATTGGTTCACTGTTTAAAACAGTAACAAGTTTGTTAAAAAATCATTACATTTTTTCACAGTAACACTCAAAACTAAACATTGCGGAAACAAAATCAGTACTTTCTTTTTGTAATTAGCAAAACTTTGATGTATTATATTAGTTTATTCCAAATCATTTGACAAAAAGAGCCTTGCCAAAAAAATGCTAGTACAATAAAATTTCTTTTTATAATTTTTTGCACTTTTCAACATGACAACCACTGGCGGGAAAACTTGTTCTCATCTCATCAAAAGACTCTTTAAAGAAAGACCAAACTCGCTTGCAGACGTCCACTTTTAACGTCTCCTGTTCAGAACAGGTGAACGCCTCATAGGCTGGGCAACACAGCTCCGGATAGCCCACCAGAGGATTAGGCTGGTTTCGGTGGGGATGTTTCAGCTCTGGAGGCAAGTTTTTGTTGCATTTCTCGTAAATGTGCAAACTCTCAATCTTTGATCTGCAAGCTTCAAGGTCCTTCAGGGTCCAAAAAGAGTAACTGTAGATGTTAGAAATGGTACAGCCTCGATGGCAAAGGTTATGAGCAAAAAAGCACCAAAAATTTTAATCATTTTTAATAGTTTTTTTGTTTGCAAAAAAATGCTAAAGTGTCAAATATAAACTGTTTTACAAAAATAAATATACAATTTTGTGACTTAATAAATAGCAACAAAGCAATCTACTAGCAATCTAATAATAATGCTGATCATCATCATCATTGGCTAAAAAGTTTAAAATTAAAAATATCCTTTTTATCAACTACATCAAATTGCCTTTTCACATGCAATAACATTGAAATTTTATCAATCAGAGAAGCGGTTGGTAGCGGCGGAGAGATTAAGCATGACGTATCAACTGATTTTAATGTAGAGGAGCAGTTATAAAGCATTACAACGGTTCAACTTCGCGTGAGCAAAGCCGTCAAGCGCTGGTGCCGCTACTTCAGTTTTTACGTTTATTTAAAGTTTTTGCTAATTTTGAATTTAAACAGAAAAAAACATTTGTTATTTTATACTTCTCTTTTTGCATCTTGCACATTGCAGCCAACGCAGAAAGCTCTCATTTGTCATCCATCTGGGCCTTCATCTTATTCCAGACCTTCTTGCAGGCGTCCAACTTGAAGAGGCCCTCCTCGACGCAAACGAAAGCCTGGTAGGTGGGGCAGCACATCTCCGGGTGCGATTTTAGAAAGTCAAAGTTTTTGGTGTTCTTCACCATGGGCGGCAGGTCGGCGGTACACTGGGCGGTCACCGTCTGGGCGGCATTTCCGCAGGCCATCAGATTCTTCAGCTCATCAGAAGGCTCTGCTTGGGCTGCCGCTAGGGCTGCCAAAAGGCTGAACAAGAAAACGGTGGTAAACAGTTTGAGCATTTTGAAAATCAAAAACTTATGTTTTAGTATTGAAACTAAAAATCCAAAGTAAACCTTTTATGTACACTTTTTTGTGCAAACTGTTTTAATAGTAGATTTTGGTTACGTTTAATTAAACTTTGTTACTTAATCAAAGGTGATCAGTATCAGTGTTAAAGCAGTCATGTGCCTGCCGTTGCTAAAGTAATTAATTAAAAAACAAGATGATTTATCAGCATTTAAAATGCCTAAGTTTCTCTAAACTCACAGTTGAGAGTAAAGTTAAAACAAGTGCACTACTTTAATTGTTTTTATCGTTTATTTAAAAGGCAAAACGTGTACTAATTGTGACAAAAAAAATTGGTAATTTAATTTAGCCTTACAAGATACAATTTTTTAGTTGACAGTGGTACTTGTTGGTGAGGTCCTTTTAGACCATCTCAAAACTTTTTTAATTCCTTAGTTCATGACCTTCTTGCACGTCTCCATATGTTCTAGGGACTGTACCTCGCAAAGGAGTGCACTGTAGGCGAGGCAACAGTATTCATCAGGATGGGCTTTCATTTTGTGCTCAAAATCGTTTTGGCTCCTCATGTCAGGGGGAAGCTGATCAGTGCACTTTGCCATCGATTTCATCTCATCGTTGCAAAGGCGAAAGTTTTCTATTTCTTTTCTTTGTGTTTCATTGAACCAGGATTCAGTTCCAAAAGGATCAAGAGTGGAAAGTTGAAGGAGAGGAGGATTGGGTGTAGTAGGAATGACCGCCGCCAGGGCAATGCAGCCAAAGCTCAACCCAAACAAAATTGAGAGCTTGAGCATTTTTTTAAAAAAGGGTTTTTTGAGTTTTTTATTGTTTAATAACTGTTGGTTAAATTGATCAAAAAACAGTTGATTTTTTATACTTTTACAGTAGCCGGTAAAAACTTGCAACAACAAGACAATATTGCATTAGTAACAAGACATGCAGTTGATAATAATCAGTTTAAATTAATAAAAATTTAATGTGCAACTAATCAAGTAAGTAAAGTACAAATTGAAAAAAACATTTGTTTTACTCTTTTAAATATTAGATCAAACAAAACATTTGTAATTTTAATTAAACAAAACTGATATTAACAAATTAAACTTTCAAAAAAAAAAATAAAAAACACAATTGTGTTGACGATGTCAGCTAGAAACTTATCAAAAAACCTAGACTTCAGTATCAGTTTAACGATGCAAACAAAAAACTCTATCGCTTCTTTTTTAGTGTTTCATTAAGGAAGGAATCATTTTGAAAATAATCAAGCAACAAAATTGAAAAATGCATTAATTGTTACTGACTCACTCACATGTATCCTTTTCTCTCTCTCTCTCTTCCTTTTGCGTACAATGAAAGGAAGTAGTGACTGAGGCTTGCTTTTTACCTTTTTCCACTTTTTTACTCTAATGAAACCTTAAGGAAAACATTGTGCAGCCGCAGTAGTGTCAATTGCCACCACTGGCTTTGGGTTTATTTTTAGGAAAAATTAAAAAACACAAGCGAAAACCACAACAATAGAAAACAGCTGTAGAGGCAAAACTCCTTAAGACATGTGTCTTCAAGATGGAGAATTTCTTCTGCTGACACGCTTTTAGAGAGTACCGGTGATTAGTTCAGTACTGCTACTGTCCGCCAGAATGGTGCCCACACCACTACGGGATGATTCAGGAGAAGGAAAGAAAAGTAAAAAAGATGTTCTACAGATAACACTTTCACAAAATGCAAAGTTTAATTATTTGGAAAACGAAATGAATGTTTGGGCGTTTACACAAGAAACTGCTTGTTCCTTCTTTCAGAGATATTAGAAATAGAAAATGGTGATAGATTACGAAAAACGGAGAGAACCATTCCGGAGGTTGGTGTAAGCAATATTTTCCCGCTACTAATTTTCAGACATGTCGAGGCCAACTCTCTCCACGTGAGCCACTTTTTTTGCATTGTCTTTTAAGAATTGATTCACCAGCGTTTGGAACTCTTGTCCAGAATGCTTCAACTGGCATAGCTTATAAACAAGCTTGTCAATTTCTTCTAGCTCCATCGGAGATCCATTGGCAACTTTTCCTTCGACCTCCTTCACGTAATCACCGTGAATGATCTTCAGACATTCCAACATCGATAAGGTTTCATCGGAGTAGTCCTTGATAGATTTAATTTTCATTTTTTCTTCCTCAATTAGCAGTTCCAAGTGTGGCTCAATAAACTGGTTACATGACTGAAAAAGGTAAAATTTAGTTTATATAAAATAAAAATTAACATCAACATTTACCGAATTAGAATGTTTGTTCAACAGATAGCCAAAGCATGCAGCCGCTTTTTGAATGTGTTTCATTTCCTCATTGAGCTCACGAATGATTTTTTCAAGCGCCTCAATGATCTTTCTCGAAATGAGGACGCTGCTCTTCAAATCCCACAGACCTTCTTCTTTTTCAGGGTCAATAACTTTCTTCTGGACTGGCTGATATTCATACTTTACATGCATGTGCTCTTTCCAGCTGCAACCACACTCGTAGCAATTGTTAAAGAAGTTACCATTCATGTTAAAAATTTTGCAACTCTTCAACAGCAAACAATCTAAATATAAAAGAGAAGAAAATTAGATTCAAAAATAAAACAAAAATATAATTACTTTTCAGATTCGTTTTAACCCCTTTCTCGGAACAAGCAATGCAGCACTTTTTAAATTCTGTATTTTTCACTCCGTTGACCAGAACTGTTTCTATGCACTTGCTTGAAACGCAAACAGTATTGGGCGCTTCCAAAGCTACCATTTTTATATCGGGCACCGTCATGTACAATGAATTGCGTAACTCGTCAATAGTTGAACTGCCACTGTCAATGCTTTGTTTCTGCCGTTCGATAGTGCTCATATTAGAAAAGATGTTCTTCTGCAGGCGCACAATGGGCTCAGCCAGTTCGGCAATAAAGTTTTGCGCCATGTTCAGCTTAAAAGTATGCTGCAAATTGTGCGGTGACTTTTCGATAATGCGCGAAAACATTTGCCTGGTTTGATCAGCTGATTTGTTCCAGGCCTCAGTAAACGTTGCCATTTGATCGGTCTCAAAAGGATAGCCAGCTTTTTTGGCAACCAAATAGCGGTACGCTTCATTGTCGATGAAAAAACAGTTGACTTTGGGCTTCAATTTCAGCTCGGCATCGGGAAACTCCTCATTAAGAATTTGATTCAGCATGTAAAGACCATCTCCAGCTCGGAAAAAAGTGTTGCGACTGAAGGTAAAGCAGAAAAAGATATTTTCACTGGCACTTCGGTGCAGTCGACTGAACAGCTCGGTGATGCAGTAGTTGAAAGCGGTCACATTGCGCGTCTCATTGGACTTTAACATGATGATAATGCCGTGCAGTGTTTCGTAGTTTTTCAAATACTCGAGAATCTTCTCAAAATTTTCCTTGTCCACCGTCAGGCCTCTGGTGTCACCCATTCCTGGCGTGTCAATCAGGCAAATGATTTTGTCAGCAAAAGTGAATCGATAGGCCATTGGACCTTGTGTTCGTGACTGGTCAGGTATGTTAGATTCGTTGGCATCGTGGCCTGATTCAATGCAAAACTCCTTTTCAGTTTCAGGGTGTGCAAGTTTAAAAGAGGAGGAAATCAACTCTACAAATTCATTTTTCACTGCATCTTCGATGGTGGCATACTTCTCGTAGTTAGCATAGGCATTGATTGCAGTTGACTTGCCAGTGCCACTTCCACCAAGAACCAAAATGTTGTACTCGGGCAGGGCTTTTTTCATTGCCGTTTTCTGGCTTTGCTTACTACTTTTATCGGTATTTTTCCCGAACAAACTTGATAAAAAATTAAGAGAACGTGCGCCCCAAGATGAAGGAGGCTCATTACTGCAGGCAGGTTTGTCGACCAATGGTCTGCCGTGATACTCCGCTTGATACTTCTTTTTATAATCTGAGCTCATAGAAGACGCGCTGGTGTTGTGGCTCTTTGCTGCCTGAGCATACGAGGGAGTGTGCGGTTGGAATGAAGACTCATTTGGAGAGCTTTGCTTTGTAGAAAATTTGTTGTTGTCATTGTTGTTAGTAGTGGTGTCAACTGAGCAGTGTTCTGACGATTGGCGTGGAGCAGGTTCACGAAATGATGTTTCTTTTGGGAAAGTCGAACCTACGGGCGATTCATTTTTGTTGCTGTTGTTGTTGGCTCCAGCTGTAGGCAAAGAAAAAAATTGAGTTTCAGGTTTCACTTGAGCGCATTTCTCGGGAGATTCATTAACGATTGTGCCAACTGAGGTAAAAGACAGAGGAGACTCAGACTGCAGATGCAATGCATTGATGTTGGCTGTAACGGCTGCTACACCATCAAATGACTCTTTCTCATTGACATTTTTGGTTGACTGAGCAGTCGAGCAAACAGAAGAGAAGAACACTGACGGAGCATTCTCTCCCGTTTTTTTACCATTGTATTCTATAATGACAGCATGTTCCTTTACGATAATATCTGGATTCAGACAAGCAGTACTTTCCAAAGACGTCTCCATAGGCTCACCGTCTTCTTCAGCGTTGTTGCTTTCTTCGGGAACATTGACAAATCCAAAACCGTCGTCGCTTTCTGCACCGGAGTTATCTTTACTTTTGCGGTTTTTCTTTTTTTTACCACCACAACAATTCGGGCATTTATTCATTCTTGATGCGATATTTCCAACTAAGTTTGAAGAAATCTAGTGTAAAGTAGAGGAATGTAAAGTATCAACTGAGAAAACAGAGTCAAAAGCAGCAAAACTCAACTTACACGTAGTTTAAAATTGAGCAGGAGAAAACTGTTCTTTTTGATGGTGAGTGTCACCACTCGGCAGCAATGCAACAGTGACAATGGGACGTCACGAGTTTGTGGCGCAGCAGAATTGTCTGACAGTGGCGATCCGAAAAAAGTTATGATTTTGCTGAAGTCCCTCTGCACTGCTATTCAATACTAGGAACGGCGTTTATCTTGTCTTTTACAACTGTGATCTTTGCTCAGCACAATAACAGTACTTTATAATTTTTTTCAGATTGCTGCAAATTATCAGTCTAGCGACGCCGTCAGTGAAAGATGGATACTAGTGTGCGCCGCACATTGTGCGGGCAGTTCTGGTAAAGCGCATGTGCCGATTTGGACGCCACCTAGAAAATATGGCAGTCAGTTTTGCTATCACTTCAACACTCAGTGATAACAGCAGAGTTAGCTGGTGGTGTGAATTGCAACAGGAGTTTGCAGTTCGAAAAAGCCAAATCAGGCCACCACCATGTTATAATAACACAGCGCAGTGCCTCTTGAAGAGAGAGAGAGAGAAACTATTTCACTATTGGCTATTTTTTCTTAGAATGCAAAACATTAAGCAGAAAGAGAAGAAAAACTGGTGAACGGGAAAAACACCAACAGTTGAGTCATAGAAAACAGAGTTCTGTGCAACTCTTTGACAAACAGGAGCATTACTACGGGACAAACAAGTGTTCACCAGTAAAAAAGTGCAGCACCGAGGTAACTAGGAACCACAAATCACTTTTTTTCTAAACTCCAATTGCTATTTTAGATTTACAGTTTTGGCACATTTCAAACACTTTCACAGTTGGGAAAAGTAACCAAAAAGGTGTGGAGATAAAATCCAAACATTCTGAGCTGACTAATAATTTTTGACTTAATTGAGTTTGATTTATCGAGCCAGCACTAAATTTTTTTCTAACCGACTGATGTTGTACGACCTAAACATTAGCTAAACTTAGACATGCAAACAGGATAATAAACATCTTGCCAAATTGTACTCATTTGTACCGAAAGTGACGTCTGTAACATCTATCTGAGGAGCTATCAGTGAGTGTTCAAAATTGCAAGCAAAAGACGACCATCGAGAAACATCCGAAACAGAGAGACTGGTGACACTGTTCTATTGAAATTGATGTTCTGTTGAAAAGTGATCAAAAAGTGGAAAAAAGGCAGACTGATGTACAACAGCAGTCTTGACATCAGCCTGTGTATTAATGATAACACAATAGACTTACATTGAAAAAAGGCAATTGAGTGAAGATGGCTGTTAACTGAGTTGCAAAACTTAGCGTTCTGACTAACCAAAAAAAATTTGAGCGCGCAAACTCGGCACGACTAGTAGGGATAGAAACAATGGGACAACACTACACTATTTTTAATTGTTTAGAGAACCTTTTTACATTAACTTTTACAACACAAACATTACCCTTTACTCTTAAATTTTGACACTACTACAAAAAAAACCGACTATTAAAAAAGCAGTAGAAACAGCAAAATTACCCATTGCTGCCAACCGAACAGTTTATCATTGCAGAAAAACTGAGTGAGCGACCATTGACGAGCTAAGAAGCTGATCAACCCAGCTGATGACAATGCAATGCACTGATAACCAACTCACCATATTCGACGGATGACAACAGTGAAACAATAGTGGAACCGCTGCAAACTGCAGTGTACTTAAAAAACCTACCAAACTAAAAGATATATTAGTGAGCGCAAAAGTACAAAGAGTAAATTTTAAGAGTAATTTCAGAGTAATTTGACTTTTTCTTAAAAGTTTAGAAGTTTTTGACTCAACTAGTTTGCAGTTTGATGAGTCATAAAAGTAGATTTTTATTAAAATGAAACAAAACAAAATGGGCATTTGTTAATATAGTAATGAAAAGTTTACCTAGAACTTTAATTAGGTGAATAACAAATTTCTAAAATACAAAATTTTAAAGTTAAAAATTTGCGCACAAATCAAATTTTTTTAGACGTCAACTGAAATATCAAAATTGGCACAACTTTTTGCAGTGTTACTGTTGGAAAGATTGCAGATTTCTTGGAACTTTGTTCCAGTATGTTTCAAGCTAAAAAGCTGTTTTTTTAAAACTTCATATTCTTTAACTTTCACATCCTCTATGGATTTTGACTTAATGGCTTCTTTGAGAATTTTTACCTGCGTTTTGTGTGTATTGAGCATTTTTTCCAGAAATTCTAGCTTAGTCGTAGAGTATCCTTTCTTGTTACCAATTTTCTTTTTCTCTTCACGAATCAGCAATTCAAGGTAAGGCTCGAGAAATTTATTGTACGGCTAGTCAAAAGAAACAAAAACTAGTCAAAAACGGTAAAAGTATAGAACAGAGTTACTCACCGTGTTTGAATGCTCAAGAAGAATGTAGGCAAACTTGACGCTGATTTGCTGAATAATTTCCATTTCTTCTTCCATTTCTTTTTTAATTGTCTTTGTCTGCTCAATTGTCTTTTTGATGATTTCAATCACCTCCTCCTCATAAGCAATTTTTAGCTGATTGTTCTCGTTGAAGATGGTTTTTTTGACAATTTTGACCACATAAGTCACAAGTCGATGCACTTTAAATGAACACTGACACTTTTTGACGCATCTTCCAGTTCCACCCATTGCCCAACATTGCGCCAGAACAGGGTGACCTAAAAATGATTGTTAAAATAACTAAAAATAAAAAATTGACTAACCAGTTAGATTGGCTGCTACGCCAGTCAATTGACAGCCCTCATGACATCGCGTTCTGTGCAATGAACTCTCACCGCTTTTTTTAAAATCAAAACTGATGCACTTTTCGGCAGTGCAAACCGTAACCGGATAGGGTAAATTTTCCAATTCAATGTCATCAATGACAACGTTAAGGTTGCGAGCCAGCTCAAGCTTATTCTTGGTAACATCCTGCAGCTCGCGCTCTTTATTTTCAATGTGGGCAATGTTAGCCTCTAGCAGTGCATTCAGATCGACAATTGGCTCTGCCATTTGGTAGATGAGTTTGCGACAATTGTTTAGAGAAATAGTGTTGTTAAGATCATGCGCATCTAAGTTTGCAATAAAGTTAAACATCAAGTTGATCTGCTCAACGGAATTCTTCCAACTGGTTTTGTAGTTATTAATTTGATCTGGTGGAAAAGAGTAGTTGCACTTTTTTGCCAACAAGAAACGGTATGCTTCATTGTCAATAAAGAAACAATTGACTTTAGGCTCCAGCTTCAAATCAACCTTTTCAAGTTCATTAGAGAGAAACTTTTTTAACATGAAAAAAGCATCGCCTGGTCGATAATAAGAATTGCGACTAAAAGTAAAGCAAAAGACAATATTTTTGGATGCATCACGGTGCAATTGAGTCAGCAGCTCAGTGATGCAGTACCTAGGAAATGGAAAAAATTACTCAAATACTTTTCGATATTGCACCTAATGTCTGTACTTGAAAAAGTCAGTAAGTCGGGTCTCAGTGGTTTTGAGCAAAATGATGATGCCATGAAGCTCTTTGAACATGTGCAAGTAACTCAGAATTTTGTCAAAATTTTCCTTGTCCTGATCTACGCCATCAGTGTCGCCGATGCCTGTTTTATAAAAATGTTTAAAATTGGTAAAAACAGCCTTCTACTAAAGTCCTTACCTGGAGTGTCAATCAATCGAATTTCAGTGTCGCCGTGCTTGAAAAGATAGGCGCGCGGATCTTTGGTGCTGGACTTGCCGCTCTCCATGCGTTCATTGTCAATGGACGAAGCGTCGCCGCCGCTTGAGTGAATGGGCACCATGTTGCCGTCCTCATCGCCCAAAATGAACTTGCTGGGAATTAAGTCGATAAATTTGAGGTTGGCCGCCACTTCAAAGGTCGGATACTTCATATAGTTGGCAATAGAATTGATGCTGGTTGATTTACCAGCTCCAGTTTCGCCTTCAAGGTAAAGGGAGTGGTGTAAACCATAAATGACAAAAAAGTGAGAATCGTTCTTACCGAGAAGTAGTATGTTGAGATTCTTTCCTTTGTGATTTTTGAAAAAGTTCATCTTTGAGTTCGCGTAACTAAAAGAGGTTCACAAATGTGAGATCAGTGATGCGTACTGGTCGACAGTCGAGAGAGTAATGAGTGTGACTAAACAGAAAGAAAAAAAGACTGGTGAACGGGAAAAACATCAACAGTTGAGTCATAGAAAACAGAGTTTTGTGCAGTGCTTTGGCAAACAGGAGCAATACTACTGGAGAAACAAGTGTTTCCCAGTAGAAAAAGTGCAGCACCGAGGTAATTAGAAGTCACAAATCACCTTTTTTTTAAACTCCAATTGCTATTTTAGATTTACAGTTTTAGCACATTTCAAACATTTTCACGGTTGGAAAAAGTAACCAAAAAAGGTGTGAAGATAAAACCCAAACATTCTGAGCTGACTAATATTTTTTGACTTAATTGAGTTTGATTCATCGAGCCAGCACTAAATTTTATTCTAACTGACTGATGTTGTACGACCTAAACATTAGCTAAACTTAGACATGCAAACAGGATAATAAACATCTTGCCAAATTGTACTCATTTGTACCGAAAGTGACGTCTGTAACATCTAACTGAGGAGTTATCAGTGAGTGTTCAAAACTGCAACTGCAAGCAAAAGACGACCATCGAGAAACAGCCGAAACAGGGAAACTGGTGACACTGTTCCATTGAAATTGATGTTCTGTTGAAAAGTGATTAAAGAGTGGAAAAAAGGCAGACTGATGTACAACAGCAGTCTTGACATCAGCCTGTGTATTAATGATAACACAATAGACTTACATTGAAAAAAGGCAATTGAGTGAAGATGGCTGTTAACTGAGTTGCAAAACTTAGCGTTCTGACTAACCAAAGAAAAAACTTGAGCGCGCAAACACGGCACGACTAGTAGGGATAAAAACAATAGGACAACACTACACTATTTTCAATTGTTTAGAGAACCTTTTTACAACATTTTTACAACACAAACATTACCCTTTACACTTAAACTTTGACACCAACACTACCACAAAACAAACCGACTATTAAAAAAGCAGTAAAAACAGCAAAATTACCCATTGTTGCCAACCGAACAGTTTATCATTGCAGAAGGACTGAGTGAGCGACCATTGACGAGTTAAGAAACTGATCAACCCAACTGATGGCAATGCAAGGCATTGATAACTAACTCACCATATTCGACGGCTGACAACAGTGAAACAGTAGTGAAACCGCTGCAAACTGCGAGTACCTAAAAGCTATATAAACTATATTAGTTTCCAGTTTGATGAGTCATAAAAGTAGATTTTTATTAAAATGAAACAAAACAAAAGGGGCATTTGTTAAAATAGTAATGAAAAGTTTACCTAGAGCTTTGTTTACGTGAATAACGAATCTTAAAAATACAAAATTTTAAAATTAAAATTTGCGCACAATTCAGATTTTTTTAGACGTCAACTGAAATATCAAAATTGGCACAACTTTTTGCAGTGTTACTGTTGGAAAGATTGCAGATTTCTTGGAACTTTGTTCCAGTATGTTTCAAGCTGAAAAGCTGTTTTTTTAAAACTTCATATTCTATAACTTCCACATCCTCTATGGATTTTGACTTAATGGCTTCGGTGAGAACTTTTACCTGCGTTTTGTGTGTATTGAGCATCTTTTCCAAAGATTCTAGCTTAGTCGTAGAGTATCCTTTCTTGTTACCAATTTTCTTTTTCTCTTCACGAATCAGCAATTCAAGGTAAGGCTCAAGAAACTTATTGTACGGCTAGTCGAAAGGAACAAAAACTAGTCAAAAACGGTAAAAATATAGAGCAAAGTTACTCACCGTGTTTGAATGCTCAAGAAGAATGTAGGCAAACTTGGCGCTGATTTGCTGAATAATTTCCATTTCTTCTTCCATTTCTTTTTTAATTGTCTTTGTCTGCTCAATTGTCTTTTCGATGGCTTTAATCGCATCTTCTTCATTGTCAATTCTCTTGTGTCGGCTCTCGTCGATGACGGTTACTTTGACTATTTTGGTCACATAAGTGATGTGTCGATGCATTTCAAACGGGCACTGACAATTTTTGACACATCTTCCAGTGCCATCCATTGCCCAACAGCGCGCCAGAACATGATGACCTAAAAATGATTGTTAAAATGGCTAAAAAATAAAAAATTGACTAACCAGTTAAATTGGTTGTCACGCCAGTCAGTTGACAGTTCTCATGGCATCGCGTTTTGTAGTCCACCAATTGTTCACCGTTTTCCTTAAAGATGATACCGGTGCACTTTTTGGCAGTGCAAACAGTAGTCGGATAAGGCAAATTTTCTATAGCAAGGTCATCAATGACAACGTTAAGGTTGCGAGCCAGCTCAAGCTTATTCTTGGTAACATCCTGCAGCTCGCGCTCTTTATTTTCAATGTGGGCAATGTTAGCCTCTAGCAGTGCATTCAGATCGACAATTGGCTCTGCCATTTGGTAGATGAGTTTGCGACTATTGTTTAGAGAAATAGTGTTGTTAAGATCATGCGCTTTTAAATTGGCAATAAAGTTGAGCATCAGGTTGGTTTGCTCGACAGAATTCTTCCAGCTGTTTTTGTAATCATTGATTTGGTCTGGTGGAAAAGTGTAGTTGCTCTTTTTTGCCAACAAAAAACGGTATGCTTCATTGTCGATAAAAAAGCAATTGACTTTAGACTTCAGCTCCAAATCAACCTTGTCAAGTTCATTAGAGAGAAACTTTTCCAACATGAAAAAAGCATCGCCTGGTCGATAGTGAGAATTGCGACTAAAAGTGAAGCAAAAAACGATGTTTTTGGATGCATCACGGTGCAATTGAGTCAGCAGCTCAGCGATGCAGTACCTAGGAAATGGGAAAAATTACTCAAATACTTTTCGATATTGCACCTAATGTCTGTACTTGAAAAAGTCAGTAAGTCGGGTCTCAGTGGTTTTGAGCAGAATGATGATGCCATGAAGCTCCTTGATCATGTGCAAGTAACTTAGAATTTTGTCAAAGTTCTCCTTGTCCTGATCTACGCCATCAGTGTCGCCGATGCCTGTTTAATAAAAATGTTTAAAATTAATAAAAACAGCCTTCTACTAAAGTCCTTACCTGGAGTGTCAATCAATCGAACTTCAGTGTTGCCGTGCTTGAAAAGATAAGCGCGCGGATCTTTGGTGCTCGACTTGCCGCTCTCCATGCGTTCATTGTCAATGGACGAAACGTCGCCGCCGCTTGAGTGAATGGGCACCATGTTGCCGTCCTCATCGCCCAAAATGAACTTGCTGGGAATTAGGTCAATAAATTTGTGATTGGCCGCCACTTCAAAGGTCGGATACTTCATATAGTTGGCAATAGAATTGATGCTGGTTGATTTACCAGCTCCAGTTTCGCCTGCAAGGTAAAAGGAGTGATGTAAGCCATAAATGACAAGAAAGGCAAAATCGTTCTTACCAAGAAGTAGTATGTTGAGATTCTTTCCTTTGTGATTTTTGAAAAAATTCATTTTTGAGTTTGCGTAACTTTCAAAGGTTCAGAAATGTCAGATCAGTAATGCGCACTGGTCGACAGTCGAGAGAGTAGTGAGTGTGGCGTGCAAAGAAATCTTGTGCTTTCTCTTGTGTTTCGCTATTGTGGCTCTGATTGTGACTTTGCAAAATGGCGAGAAAGCGCAGCCACATGCAGAGGAAAAAGAAAAAAAATAGCGGCAAAACTGTTGCACTGATAGACTACCACTGATAGCACAACAAACTGAAAAACGGAAAAGTTTGCCCAAGAGTCCCTCTTTATACCTAAATACCAGAAAATTTAGCAAGGGTTTTGCTATTAAAAAATTACCTAAAAACGCCGCTAAAAATGTGCTAAAAAAATTGAAAAAATGTGATATAGAAATGTTTGTTTTTTTGATGAAAAATTGCACCACTTTACCAAAGTGGCAGTGTCACGTGATGCAATTGTTGCATTTGCAAAAACGACAGTGTGAAACCGTATTACTGAGGGTGGGAACAGAGAAAAACACAAAGGAAAACCAGTAAAACGACTTAAAAATTTAACAAAAAATTGAGTATTTTTTGAATTTTTCTAGTCAAACTATTTCTGATAATACCTAACATAAAATATCAATTTTGAGCTCAAAAACTTTAAAAATAACTTAGAAATTATACTTTAACTGTACAATTAATTTTTTTGTAAAGTTTATGCAACTTTTTAAATTTTTTTTGTACAGCTAAAATAAACTGATTTTTTGCGCTGAATTTGCAAGCTACATGATTTTACTTTCACTGAGCTAATCAAAATTTGCAACTGTAAACAAAAGGAAAACTCCGTTTCTTGCTGTAAACCACAGTGCTGAGAAATTACTAATCATGTAGCAAGTGAATTTGGCGCAAAAAATCAGTTTAAACCAAAAGTACCAGGTTTTCTCGTAAGTTTTGTCGTGCACTATTTGAACTTTTAGAGTATTGAGTTTTTGTAGAATTGCCTGTGCAAAATTAGCTAAAAAGTTGATTATAATAAAAAAAACGACATTTGCTTAAACTTTGGGATTATCTAGTCACCGTTGGCACACATGTTCCCTGGTAAATGTGGTCACCATTTTAAAAAATAAAAAATCGAAAAAACAGGAAAAAGAAAAAGAAACACGCACGTTTTGTTATCTCCTAAGATATGCAATTTCTATTTTTTCTCCTTTTGCACAATGTTTCCCTTACACTCGCTCTTATGTTCACATTTCACAAACCCTTACTCACACTTTTAGACAAACATCTATTTATGTTTGTAAGCCCATTTCATGTAAGCACACTTGGCTTGTCTCTTTCCCTGTGTTATCACCAGTCTTTCCAAATAATTCAGATACAGCATAGGCACCACAAATTAAATTTTTTGTTTATCAATGAGTCATCATACATTTCCACAACTTTTTAGCTGACAGTGGTACTTGTCGGTGAGGTCCTTCACAGCGTCGTCCACACCCTTTTTCAACTGCGACAAAAAAATCTTTTTGCACGGCTCTGTATGTTCTAAAAACTTTTCGGCGCAAATAATTGAATTGTGGACAGGGCAACAGTATTTAGCTGGGTGGGCGGCCATCTCCTGCTTGTAGATGGTGTTGTTTGACACCATGTCATCGGGAAGCTTATCAAAGCACTTGGAGGTCATTTTCAGGTGAATAATGCAAACAAGAAGCTCAATTGCTTCTTTTTGTGTTTCATTTAGGGAGTTATTTTGAGAGTGATCTGAAAAGAAAGTTAAAGTGCCATGTTGGAGATTGGGCGTTGTAGGAAGGACCGCTGCCAAGGCAATGCAGCCAAAACCAAAAGCAAAAAGAACCAAAAACTTGAGCATTTTAAAAAACACTTTTTTGAGTTTTTTCTCGTTTAATGATTGTTAGTTAAATTGTCAAAAATAACTGTCAATTTTTTATACTTTTATTACAATGACCGGTAAAACGTACAACAGCAGAGAACAATATTGCACTAGGTTAGTGAAAGACAGGCAATTGATAAACATCAATCTAAATCAATAAAAGTTTTAATGTGTCACTGCTTAAAAAACAAATAAAATGCAAATTAATTAAAAAAATTTATAATTTTAAATGAAATAAAAATACATTTTCCAAAAAAGGTAATTAGAGTTGCAAGTTTAAATGATAAGTAAAATGAAATCAAACACAGTAGTTAATAATAAAAATGATAACTAAATGTTTCTCTCATCATATGGCACAACTTTCCAGCTGACAGTGGTACTTTTCGGTGAGGTCCTTTACGTTCTTGTCGAGAGATTTTTTCAAACTTGACGAAACTTTCTTGCACAGCTCCGCCTGTTCAGAGTAGCGGACAGTGCAGCGGATTGCCGTGTAGGAGGGGCAGCACAACTTTTCCGGGTTGGAAGTCATCTGGTGGGCGTATTCAGTGGAGTTGCCTTGGATGCCAGGCGGAAGTTCATCAAAACAGCCTGATTTTTTTTCCAGCTCGCTGCTGCAGATAAGAATATCGACCAGCTCCTTGATGGCTGCTTCAGGAGGAGAAGTCGAATCGAGAGGATTAGAGGAGACAGTGTCCAAAGACAGGGCCACGCAGGAGACAACCAAAAAAAGGGTGAACTTGAACATCCTAAAAATTTTCTAGTAAAAGCAAAAAATAATTAAAGTGCTGAAAAAAGAAAAAATATTAAAAACACAAAATGAAATCAAAATAAAAGTTACGAGTTTGTGTTTAATTTTTTCAATTTGTGTTGAAAAGCTTTTATAGCTAAAAACTTCTTTGATACTCACAATGGCATGCAAATACGCCAAATAACAAAACGTGTTATGAAAAAATCACTGGTCACCGGCATGCAATGATAGTAATTCGGCCTAAATATTTGCTGACATAGGACAATAGAATGCAAACGATGTTGTGCCGATTTTGGCTGCACTGGTCATTTTAGTGAAAGTTTTTGTAAAAACAAAATAATGTTAAGAATGGCAAAAAAACAAAAAAGAGATTTGTAGGTGCTGCTAAACCACAACACAGTTAATACAAATTATAATTGAAAAACTGCAGTAATCAAATGAAAAAAGTACAAACACAAAAATGATAAAAGAAAAGTTTACTTTTTAATTTAACTTTTTTTATTATACAAAACAAACTGTAGATTATGAAATGTAAAACAGGAATGTAAAATAGGTGTATTAAAAGGTTTGCACTAATCTCCCCTAATCCTCTCATATTTTGCTACAACCCTCCAGCTGACAGTGGTACTTGGTGGTGAGGACTTCGGTCCAGTTCACAGTTCTCAGCAGCAAGGGCAGAATGACTTTGCACGGCTCCACCTGCTCTGAAAAGTGAATAATGCACTGATAAGCTCGGTAGGTGGGGCAGCACAGCTCGGCGGGGTGGGCGGTCAGCTGGTGGTCTCTGATGGTGGTGTTGGTAAACATGCCGGGCGGGAGCTTCTCGAAGCACCTTGACTCGGTAGTCCACTTATACTGGCAATCAATTAGCTTCAAAATCTCATCAGTGGTTGCATTGTAAATGGTACGAGGATACAAAGTGGTAGTAGGGGGAAAAGTAGTAAGAGTAGGCGTGGCAGAGTGGTGAACTACAAAGAAAAGGAGTTTGGCAAAAAGGAGGAGGGGGAAACCGAAAAGAACCGAGGACTTGAGCATGTTAGCTAGTTTTTTTTGTTTTTGAAGTTTTTGGATCACAAGGGGTTTGTTACTGTTAAAAAACTAGTCAAAAGGAGCTAATCTTTTATACTAAAAATTGCCAGGCTTAAAAACTGAGAAAATACTGAGCAGTTCCACCAGTAAAAAAACACATTTTTTTGCTGATAAAATCATCAGCTACAATTACTAGTGATATTGAAAGTGCAAACAAAAAAACATTTGTACAGTAATTATCAAACTAGTAAAAAACATTTGTAATTTGAGTTCAAGAAGTACTTTTAAAGGTAAAATTAAACAAAAAACCAATTTTATTCTTTGCAAAAACACAGCAACTAAGATTACACCTTTCATTTGCACTTCTCGACGTGGCAGCCGCTTTCGCCAAACTTCTTCAGCTGCGTGTCGAAGCCGACCTTGAGGAGGGGCCAGATCTTCTTGCACTTCTCCGCCTTCTGCATCACATTCTCAATGCACATGAAAGCGGTGTAGGCGGGGCAGCACAGTTCAGGGTGGGCGGCCAGCTCGTGCAGGTCCTTGCTGTTCTTGAGGATCGGCGGCAGCTTCTCGATGCATCGCTTATCATCGGCCTCGGTGGCCGTCGTACAGGCCTGGAAGTCTTCCAGCGTGGGAACTAGAGGGGTGGGCTCGGCGGCTGGGGCCGCGGCGGCTAGGGCCACACAGGAGACGAAAAAGAGGAGGGTGAGCTTGAGCATTTTGAGTTGAGGAGTTTGAAGGAGTTTAAAGTTTGGTGGTTGAGGTTTTTTGGATGAAAATCTACTGAACAGGAACAGGTCTTTTATACCAAAATAAAAACTAGTGTAATGAAGTTGGCAAGCGTGTTTTAAAGTGTTGCATCGGCTGATAAACCTGGCAGGTGAGTAGGCAGGTCACTTGACCAATCAATCACTTAACCTAATGTTTATCTAAAGTTGAGGGCTAAAGTGCAACAAAAGCAGCAACAACTGTGGAAACTTTGAACCGTTTATCAAATAAGCTGAGATGAGATGAAATGAGTCAAACTTGATTTTGTGATTGATAAGAAAATCTTAATTAGTTAAGTCACAGATTGCTGCATATTGCTCTGTTTCTTAGCAATGTCAAAAAGGTATAATCAGTCAAGCAGCTTTATCTGCCAGTTGTTTAGCTGTACGGCGATTATTTTCTGGTTTAGGCATTATTACTATTCTTACATTTGCTATCACCAGATACCGTTGAAGTGTTTAGATATAGCTGCAAAAACTGGCAATGTCAGGCAATGTCTTGGAGTTGCACTAAAAAAGATAAAATAAAGTAGTGAAACGTTATTAAATTTTTAAATGAAAAAGAGCGAGATCAGGATAATGGACTAAAGGACAATGAGAAGAAAACAGAGTATAAAAGGTGAAAAATGGGCTCAAGAATTTCAAGCTCTTCACTTAGTGACTTGACTTGTAATAAAGCAAAGCATACAAATTGACTGCACTAATGGATCAGCTCAGATAAAAGAGCACTACCGACAACAACCAAACAACCAAACAACAATCTCTTTAGACAAATATTTACTTTGACAGCAGAAGAAGAAGAGAGGGCAAGAATAGTGGAACGGAAATAAGCTGTGAACTAATTGCAGGCAAATCTGAACAAGAGAGAGAAATCGGGCAAACTGTACCTGGGTGCACCGAAACCCAAAAAAAGAAAAGTTGTACAGCAATTGGATTACAACAAATTGGAGCACGCTGTTGTACCTAAAGCCGAGTACATCACCGGCTTTTTTGCACTTTGATTTTTTCCTTTTCCGGTCATTGCCACCGGCGTTTCAAAAAAACTTGCAATAAATAAAACAAAAATTCAAACTTGTTTTCAAATTCTTTCAAAGCTTCTAGCGGGTCCTACTCGTAAACAGGGTACGGCCAAATTTTTCAAATTTTTCATGTCAAAAATTCGCGCCACCGGGAAAAGTTTTCGGCCGCCCCGGGGGAAATGTTTTCAGGCAGCAAGGTCAACGCTTTTTCAAAATCATAACAACGGCAGCATTTTTGTTTGGTTTGGAAGCTTTGCAAGCTCACATCTCGGAGCAATCTGAAGCATGATATCTGTTTGCCTAAGCAACATCACTTTTATTTCCCATGTCGCGACAAGAAACGGCAATATCAGAGCAAGAAGAGCTGCATCTGTTTAACAGAGAAAATCTGTCTTTTGTTTGACCATATCAGCCAACCAGCAACATCATCATCTGCTGCACTTAGTTTCACTTGAACTCTTATCTTTTCCGTCGTCATCATCATCGTCTTCCTCTGCAACTCAACTATCAAATTTCATCAGAGCAGTGGTACACAGTCAATTAGACGGAATTAATCAGCGGAATAAAGAGCAGAGCAGCAGACTGGACGACGAGGACAACTACGACTACGGAGAAGAAGAAGAAATGGAGAAGAAATGGAGAAGTCAGTCTGAAAGCTCAGCTCAGGAACAACTACTGTACACAGTATAATGTCTTTTTGTCGTCCTGGCAATCGTAATCAGCAGCAGCAATCACTGAATGTCGACTCGTCTGCCATGTATTCTCTCTGTGTTTTGGCTTCTTCTTTTCTTCTTCTTCCGCTGAAGACTGCCCTCACTCACTCTCTCAATCTCATCTCCAATTACTCAATGTAAGTCTATGCACTTTTGCTTCCCTTTCCTTTCCTTTCCCCGTTTTGCTGTTGTTTTTGCCCTTGTTGCACCGCCGGCTCACTTTGTTTCTGCTGCTGCTGCTGCTTTGACATGCTTTCACTACTGTACAAATTGGAGAGAAAAGTACATCTCAGTTTGAGCTAAAACTATTGAGGACAGTAGCAACACAACTAAACAACTATTGAACTGACTGTAGGAAAAAACTTACTTGTTCGGTTGTAATGAAATTCAAGGCATGCTTTTTAGCCATAGTTTGCCCATTTTCTCTTTCTCTCTCTCTCTCTCTCTCTGCCCTTGTTTGTCGTCTAGTGACGTTGATATTTCCGTGTACAGCAAACAACAACAGGCAGCAGCAAAAATTCAGTCAGTCAGTTAGTCAGTAAAGTCAGGAGCTCAACAAATTAGGAAATTAACAGAGGAGCAAGAAGTAGTAATAATAATAATAACAGAGCAGTAGCAGCAGCAGCCCAAAAGCCAAAAGACAAACAACAGAGCAGAACAGAGGATGAAAATCTGGGCCCAAGAAAGAGGAAAAGAGGAATAGAGTGAACAAAGAAATAAAATGAAAACAGGCAAAGGCAAAACACTTGGGTTTTTGGCAGAGTGCAAAGAGGAGAAGGGAGGAAAAGGCACATTTTTGGGGACTCTTAATTTGGTCGGCAGCAGCAGCAGCAGCAGCTTCCAATGCAATCAAAATGCAATTAATTGAGAAATAAGAAATCAGGGGAAACAAGAGACAAGCACTAATAACTGCAAATTAGTTTTGCTGCTGGCTGCTGCTGCTGCTGCTGCTCCAGAGTCCTAAAACCTAGCAAAAGGGGAAGGAAAATAGAGGGAAAATGTGACCAATATTTCCTAGAACCATAATGAAAGCTAACCAAAAACCAGTGTGTATTGATTGCCATGTCCTAGGACACAACTTTGACGATTCAGGGCGACGACAGCTGTCTAAGAAAACTAAAAACTGATTTAAAAACTCAAAGTTCAGAGATTTCAAAAGCTTTTAATTAGAGCGTTTTTCAATGTTTCAGACTGCTTTTCCC
Source organism: Tyrophagus putrescentiae (assembly GCA_024499935.1). NCBI lineage: Eukaryota > Metazoa > Arthropoda > Arachnida > Sarcoptiformes > Acaridae > Tyrophagus > Tyrophagus putrescentiae. The sequence continues at coordinate 12,075,781 of JAMZRA010000002.1, read as the reverse complement.
GATGACCCGACTCAAAAGCTAAAATTGTTTTCCGTTTTCTGTAGCTAGATTAACCCCCGATTCAACAGTAGCAGCAACAGCAGCAGCAATTAATCTTGCGACTTTGTTAATTTTTAATTAAGTTTTCTTTTTGCTCTTGCTGTCCCTTCTTTTGACCATTGACTACTAACTAGTGAAACCATTTACTACAGTGACAGTGACCTAGACTAGACTAGACTAGACTAGACCTCCTACTTTTTTGCAGTCCACTTTTTCAAAAAAGCTTTACGCTTTACTCAAAGCAAAGAAAGTCACGGACGCCAGATAAGAGTCTTTGACAAAGAGGACGTCGAAGCGGTGCATTTAGGCAAACACACAGAGAAAGACACATTTTTCTGTATTGTCAGTCTGTATATCTTCTTCACAAAAAGCTGAGGGGTATCCTCAATGGGCAGAAAAAACACTGGAGAAACACAGCTGATGGATGACTGACCAGGCAAAGAAAAGAAAAAGGGGAAAAAGCAGCAGGGCGGATGAAACACTCAGAGAGATAGAGAGAATAAGTGAGTGATCTTGCTCCATTAGAGAGAGAGAGAGAGAGAGAGAGAGAGAGAGAGAGAGAGAGAGAAAGAGGAGAGCCTAGTGGCCGATTTCCAGTCACGAGCCCAAAGAGAGAGAGAGAATTTGAGAAAGAGAGAATTTTAGCAAGAGAGAATCTCGATTCTGGCGTATATAAAGTGCCGTACAGCGACCAAGCTCGGTCAGACCGACGACGCCGCTGCAGTTTGCTCACACGCAAAATCGCTTTTTTCGTTTGCCAACGTTTGGTTCTTGTTTTCATGTTCTCTCTCTCTACTTTACTCTAATGTACAACGACTAAGCTGTTTTCACCGCTCTTTTTTTTGCGCTAATCTGTTGCAGCCGTAAAAGGCAGGCCTAACAAAAACGGCTGCTGTTTTCAACTTTTGACTCGATAACTTTTGCTCGTGATTTGCTGTTGCTGCTGATGCTGATTCTCCTTCTCCCTCCTTCAATTTCCCAATCTTCACTGCTGATCAAAGTGGTATTTTGCGTTTTTTATTTGTTGGCTCCCAAAGTGAGAACGCTTCTAAGTGTGAAACGAATAAGGAATTTTATGAAAAAGGAAAGACGTTGCACTTAAACACAAGTTTTGCCGCTTGTTTCACGAATTCGCTGCTCTGCTCTGCTCTGCCTGATTCTGATCCAATCCGCTGAAGTGCATTTTCTTGTTGTTGCTGCAAAAAAGATTCTGGTGAAACAAAATTCTGCTGTTGCATTCATGCTAACTTATTGATTTCCCGTTTTTCGCAACACAACTTCTCAAGTCGCTTTCACACCACTTTCCGCCACTTTTCAAAGATCTGTTTACGCTGCTGCTGCTGCTGATCATTTCATTTCATTTTGCTGCTTTTTGCAGTGCCTAAGTCAATGAATTTGCTATCGCAAAATTTTTCTTCTGGTCCCATTTCTCGGCAAACGACGGCATCATCATCATCGGCTAACTACATTACTACTCTGGTTGGTACTCTAGCTTTTATTTTATTTTGCCTTTTTATCTTTATATTATTTGTAAAATTAATTTAGTCAATCTAAGCATTTTCGTAAAATAAAAAAGTTCTCAGTCGCAATCTCTGAGCCCTGAAGCTTCAGCCACTGAGTCATAAGACGCTCTTACTTGCATTTTAACATTTTACTTTACTTACTTACTTAGCTTTTGGCAAAAGCTAATACACTAACTTAAGAATTTTTAAAAAGTTTAAAGTGCTAGTTTTGTAACTAAAACTGCTCTTAGTTTCAATTTTTTTTGCTGGTTTTGTCATCTGGTCGTCTAACATTATTTTCTCAGCCCAGAAAAAAAATTAGGTTTAGCTTCTTTCAAAAAATTGTGCACACTGTAAATGAGACAAAAAGAAGCAAAAAATTCTTTTTTATTTAGCTTTTCAAAGAAAAAATATCCCAGATTGACACGCAGGTTGTCGTTATTAAAAAGAAAGAGAACAAGAAAGAGGCTAAAAAATAAAATAATCAATGCTGCCATTTGCAAACCAAAAAAACAGAGAGGGAATTAAACAAATAAAATAATGGCAGCAGCAGCTGCAGCAGCTAGAGCAAACAAGCACACAGACACACAGACACAATCAGGCATTGTCTGACGAGATTTGCAAAACAGAAAAAAAGAGAAGAGAGAATCCTTGCCATTACATGGGCTGGGGAGGAAAACAAAAAGAAGATACCAGGAAATTGGGAAGGACAGGAAAAAGAGGAAGGAGAAGGCAGATTACACTAGAGATTAGGACCAAACTCTAAAAGGCCTCAGCAGTGATCGTCGTAGCTGGCAATTGCACTGACACGAACAAGAACAGTGTCAAATCAGTTTTGGCAGCAGCAGAGGAAGAGAAAGAAGTGAGGGCAAATTATCAGCAAAGTGCGTGCGGCAATTTTTTTTGTATTCTCGTTCTGGATTCTAGAGATTCTAGAGCCGACATTGCTTCTGCTGCTTCTTCTTGTGGTGTTAATCCCCACAGGAACACAGCAAAGCGAAGGGCTTCCAATTTGAGTGTTCTTCTTCTTCTTCTCTAACTTTGACTACCAATCACTTTTCAAGATTGTCGTCTTATTAGGAAGAAGAAAGAGGAAAAAGAAGAGGCACACAAAAATTGCAATTTTTCTTCTCTGCAACTTAACCTGAACAATTGAGAGAGAGAGAGAGTTTGGGAAGAGAGCTTTGCATGTGCTTACGAGAAAAAGAAAAAACGACAGAAGCCTCTTCAGAGAAAGGATCCTCTGTTCTTTTTCTTTTCTGATTATTAAATGCCGTCTGTCTGAATTTTTTCCCATTTTTTTTGTTTTTGGAGCCCTGGTGATTTGAGACAGACAGACGGATTTATTCTTTTTCTTTTTTCCTTTTGTTTGTTGTACTGCATGCACAGTTTTTTGTTAACCAGTTTTAACCACTTTGTACTGGGAGAGACTAAACAAAAAATAGGCAAAAAATGGGGCGTGAACTGAAAGAGAGTGAAACAAAGCACTAAAATTGTACAAAGAATTAAGTGAAACGTTTGGTTAAGAGCAATCTGGTGCGACTAAAATGTGTCAAAAGTAGAAATTGGTTCATTTCATTTCTTTTCTTTTAGTTTTCAGTTTTATTTTCTAGTTAGTTTCACACCGTTTTTTTACCCTTCCTTTTCACGCTTTATTTTCACTTCATTAGCATGAGCAAAGCGGAAAATATTGTACCAGTTCTTGGCAGTTTCTTAATTCCGTTATTTTTTTCACACCTTTTTTTGCTCCCAGACACACGCACTAAAATTAGCAAAGCAGGTGTTCTTTTAGGTGGAGGAATCTCAGACTGAATTCTTTTTTGCTTAAAAAGGGGGTAAAAAGGGAGTAATGCAATTTTAAAACTCAAGTAATCGATTTCTAGTGAAAAGCAAGAAAAAATTACATTTTGATTTGGTTGGCATGTGTTACAATGGTTTAGTTTGTTAAAAGTTCGTTTTAAAATCGTTACGCTAGTGACGCTGTTAGTTACAAACTTGCCACACATTTTTGAAAATGTTTCAGACTGAAAAATTTGCATTTTTTCATTATAATTTTTCATTACATTCCTCCTTTGACATTGTATTTAATTTCAACAGCAGCAGCAACAGCAAAAAATGATGATAAAAAATAAAACCAGTGACATTGCGTCAAGGCTGCAATTTCAGCCCAATTTGTGCGCTTTTTGCTGTAAAATGAGCAGCAGCAGCATTTTTAAAATATTCACATTCATTTTGTAGCCCTTTTTTGGCAAATCATTCTTATTCGAGCAGCTGCCTACGTTCACAGCCCGGACCAACTGTACTCAACTCAACTCAATTCTGGGCTTGGGATTGTGTCAGTGAGTGTGTGTGAGTGTGTGTGATTATAATGATGATTGAATCCCCACGTTCAATTACCGAGAAATGAGTAGTATTCTCTTACTTTAGTTTCCTTTGCTTCCTTGCTTCCTTGCTTGATTGGAGAGATTATAAATTATTAATAACGTAAACGGTGGCTGTTAATCAAGTATTCCTTGTGCATCGTTTTCTGTTTTTTTCCACTACTTATTATTATACTTTTTGGCAAGATTTTTTCCCAATTTTTTTCCCTCAGCCATAAATTCCTGCTTAGTTTAGAATTTTTTGTTCTACTATTGTTGCAAAATTCTTACATAATATTTTTATTTTAGTAAGATGCAGCAGGGGCAGCAGAAAAAAGTTTAATTTAAAAATTTTTGAGCGGAAGTACTGCTGTTTCAGTTTTAGGGAAGAAAAAGAAGCGAATTCTTAGTTTTATCAAGTTTTGCCTAAGGGTTTTAATTTTTTCCTGTTTTTTATTCTTTGTCCTGCTCATCAAAAAGAACAAAAACGCAGCCAATTTTGCAGCCATTTACTTGCAGCAATTGTCCAATTGAGGACAAGGGCGCCATTTTTTAAGGTGCTCTGCAATTACTGCTCAGATCTTTCTTTTTTTCCGCCCAGATGACAAAAGTTTGGGAGTAGCCCTTAAAAACACGAAAAAAACTTGAATTTTGCTTGAAAAAAAGTTAAAGTTAGCATCACAGCAGTATTTTTGATTTGCCAATCAATTCTCGGCGTTTTCACCCGAATTTTGACAACAATAAAAAAGTGGGAGCATCTATTTCACTTTTATTTTGTTGCTTGGTGGTCATTTCAGTGCAGTCTTGATTAGTTTAGGACACCCGGCCGGACATAATTTGGTCAGTGGTCAGTTTAAAATAGTTTTGATTCATTCACTTTTGCTCTATTGCATTCAACTTTTTGTCTAGGGACTTCTTTAGAACGGAAAAAGAAGAGAAGATCTATCACAAAGATTTGTCTCTGGAGAAGAGGAAATAAAGAGCTGAACTAAACTAAATTGAAAGGAAAAGCGAACTGGCGAAACCAATGATGTGAAAGTTGCCGCAATAGTTTTTATTTTGTGGTTTAATGTTACTTCCTAGAAAAAAAGAAGAAGATTCTGGCATTTGATTTAAAAAAGTTAAAAGTGTGTATTTTAAAACGTAGCACATTTTTTGTGGTAACTTTTTTTTGTTAATCACAAGCAATTTATAACGGGAAATAAAGTAAATTATATCTGACCTATCAAAACAACCTTTCTTCTACTTTTTAAATAAATAAATAAAACAGGCAGAAAAAACAAATGAATGAACTAGGTTAACTTGAGTCAATCCATCATCACAGGCAAGGAAAAAGAAGTTGAGCACCACATGTTTGCGGTGAAGCTCATCTTTTTACTAGCTCGTCTGCTAGAAAGAAAAACAAAATGTTTTTGGAATACAAAAGTGGCCACTTTGAATAATAGTGTTAGGGTAATTGTGAAACGTGTTTGAGTGAGCTCAATGTAGTGGAAGATGATGATAGTAGTGAAGGAAGAAGAAAAAGAAGTAAGCTTACAATGTTGGCTAAAATGTAAAACTAGGCGCACCATTGTACAACAGTACAAGAAAAGTATCGATCAAACCGATTTTTTATTCATCTTCTTAGCAACATATGCTAATGAATGTGTGTGCTAGGGTTTTGAATTTGTTACTTCTTTTTTCCTGTTTTTATTGTTGTTTACAAAGAAAGGAAAAGAAGAGGCAACCAGGAAGTACCACTACCTAGTTTTTTTGCTCTGAAGTAGTGCAGTAATGATAATTGTTTGAAATCAATCAAGAAAATTGTGTCAGGTGCTTTGATCGATGACGAGTGGTCTACCTTTTTAATATTTTGCAATAAAATAAAAATGTGAATTTACAAAAGTAAAACGTTTTTAGAAAATTTTGTTTAATTATTTTTTTCAGTTTTAACTTTATGTTGATGATGATGAAAATGTTAGTAAAAGTAATTAATTTTTTATAAAAAATTCTTTAGTACTAAAATTTTTATTTTGACAACGGCAGCATCCTGAATGCATTTTTAGTTTTAGGAATCTTCTTTAGCGCAGCTTTCCTGTTGAAAAACAGGAAATGAAAGGAAAAAATATAATAGGCAAAAACGTTGTTTTGACGGCAAGCATTTTTTCCCATTCAAAATGTAATTATATTTAGTCGTTGACAGGTTTAGCAGCAGCACAAAATCTCATCATAAAACATCATCATCATCATCATCATCGACGTTGTCATTTGATTTTGGCAAAAAGGGGCAGATCAGAGAGAAAAAATATTAATTTAGCTGTTAATGAAGATGAATTTTCTTCGTACAATTACCTCGTTATTTCTCACATTTTCAAAATGATTTCTAAGATGATTTCTTCTACTATTAATAATGCCCAGATATTCAAATATCTCAATTCCCAGGTTTTTTAGACGCCGGTTGTTTTTTCCCCTTTTCAAATTCTATTGAACCATATGGCTCTATTCAAACGGGAAGGAAGAGAAGGCAAACTTGAGAGCTATTGAAAAACAAGCTTGCAGTGATAAAAAATGTGTGCATAATAATAAATATTCAGTGACCTTTTAGTGACTGCGCTAAAAAACGATCCAATTTCAAGCAGAAAAAAGATGTGGTGATGCTGTTTGTTCATATCTTCAAACTCTCAAACACTTTTATTTAGTCTTTATCTACGTTTTCTTTTTCCAAATATGTTTTTTTCTCATTTTGTAGTTGAATGTTTTTGGTTATTGGTAGTTCAGAGCAACAGAAGGGGTCTGTTCTTTTCAATTCCTCTTCTCTTTTCAACGGCCTGTGTAAAGTTTATAAGTTCATATAAAAACAAATTTTTGCCGCCAAATTCAATTTACTTTTTTTATAGCTTCTTCTTCTTCTTCTTCTTCTTCAGGTTCTTTATGTTCAAATTGAAATGCACAAATATTTTCATCGTTTTTTTGTTTTTCTTAAAAAACTGTAGTTGGGCTCATTTTTATAAACATGTTTTTTAATTTTTTAGTTTTCACCTTCGTTTGAATTTAAAAAATAAACCTTGTCATACTTTGTTTTATTTATAAACTTGGCCAACTAGTGTTCATTCAGTGTTTGACCACTCAATTGAATGTGTCAGACAAATTGAGTTTTGGCTTCCAACTGCTGCAATAAAAACAAACAACACAACTTTATATTTTAAAAATACAAAGTTTGTTAGTTTACAAAAGGAAAAGAAACCTCTAAAAATTGATAGTAACTATCAGCGCCAAACTAATCAAGTGAAGCGAGCTTTCTCTCAGAAAAGTGCCTGTGTGAATTATTTATTGTCTTTGGTTAGTGTTGCTGAAAAACAGCTAGTTTGTTGTCTGAGTTGTTTTTTTCTAGTGTTTGCAGTTGTAAGTAAAAGTAAATGCGTGTGAGTGTGTGTTGGGCTATTAAATATTTAAAAGAAGAATATCTTGTTCTTTTTGTACAACTTTTCAACTTAAAAAACTCAAACTCAATTCAAACTACTTGGTCTTTGTTGTTGTTGTTATCTGAAATGATGACGACAACTGAGTCTTTCAATTGCTGAGTTTGCCTGCTTTTTTAGTTTTTAAATTGAGTTAGATTTCCAATTTATCAGTAAATGATACGAGCAGCAGCAGAAGCAGTAGATGCAAAGAAAGTCATCCTATCAAATCAGTGTTTGTTAATGAGAAAAAGAAGAAGAACAAAAAAAGAGAGTAATGTTTGTGGCAATGAAATGAAATTCTAGTGATGATGAAACTGAAGATGAGAGTACATTTTCTGTTGTTGACAGGCTGCTGTTGAATTTGCTGCATTTGCTGCTGTTTCTGCTGTTGATAGTCTCTAGAGAGCAAGCTGCAAAATATATTCCGCATCCCGTGATGTGTAGCACTCCTCATCTGGGCTCGTCATGCCTTTGCTCCCTTTCCTATTCTCTTGTAACTTTGCATTTGCAGGTCTGGGCTGAAAACTGACTGATGAGAGCACTCGTCGGTAGTCGCCTGACGCCAGTTGGTCTCAATTACCAACAATTGAGAGAAAAAACGAGTTTTTCAAAAGCATAAATTAGAAGGGAAAAAGTGTAGAGCCTTGAGCTTTTATTTTTTTCTGTTTTTTCAATTGATTAGAATTTGAGCATTTTGATTTGGAAATTTTCTAGAGGTTTTCATCGATTGCTTCAGCTATGATCAGCGGCGTAATTTGTGGTAGTTTTGTGGCAGTAGTAGTAGTGCACCGGAAGTAATAAATAACTTGGTAGTAAAGTTGATTTTAGTAGACAACAACGTTGCACTGGTAAAGTCAAATTGAATTTAAATAAAGAAGCACTTGCTACTATTTATTTGTTTGGCTGTCTGATCGTAGATTGGCAGTCAATTTCTATCTTTATTGAATAGATTCTAGATTCAAGGAAAACTGGGAAGTCTAATGGGCCGTGTTGAAAAAAGTTTGTCTGTCTGAGAGCAGAGTATTTTCAAGATTTGATTTCCTTATCTAGTCTCATCTAGTTTTCTACTTCCAATCCATGCCAAAGTATTTTTTCTGCTATTTATTTACTCTTCAAAAAGATGAAAACGGAAGTGCTGGTATTTTTGAATATTTTGTGGTTTTAAAAAAACATAGGGGTAGCTCAGAAAAAACTAAAACACAAAAAGCAAGCTAAAACAAACATTGCTGTTTGTTTTTTCTTCAGTCTAAGCCACATTGGATTAATTTTCAAACTGTAGACATTGTCAAACTTTTGTTTTCTGCTGCTCAAGGGCAATTCTCTCCCTTCTTTTCTTTTTCTTCATTCTTTCCAGTCTTGTCTGGTTTGCATTCTTTTTGCAGAGTGAGTAGGCGTCATTGACCAGGCAATTGAGCTTGCTTTTTCCTTCTTCTTTTCCCTTCTTTTTGTTCTACTGTCCAATGTCCGTTTGGCTTTTGGAAATGGCTGAGTTTTTGCTAGCCTCCTCCTCCACTGTTGAAGTTTTAATTTACATAAAATGCAAATAAGGATGCGCCACTGTACACTGTACGGCACTGTACAAACATACAGAATAGGCAAAATTTTTGCTGATGTAGGAAGAAAGAGAGGGAGGCAAACAGTGTCAATGGATGCTGCCCAAAGGGACCACAGTGCTTATTTTTCCCATTTACTATGTCTCAAAAAAAGAAAGTGCTGTAACCGAGAAACACTCTGATGAGAAGCACTGCAGCAGGAAAAAAAATTGACTACTAATACAGCAATTTCTACCTTGACAAAAAAAATACCACTGAATTCAGGTGAAATTTCACTAAGTATGTGGGCACTAGAGGCAGTTGCCTCACTACTGCCAAAGTTCAGTTTACCCTTTTCTTTCTTTGAATATAAATTCACAATTTTTCTCGTTTTGAGTGTGTGTGTAAATCAATGAGAGAAAGTATCTTGTAGCTTTCTCATCTTTTTTGTGTGCACACAAACACACACACAATTTAAATTGATACAAAATGTGTGTTTTTGCTGTACAGTATTTTTCCTGTACACCAGATTTTTCTGGCTAATCAGCAACAACAGCAGCCGCAGCAGATAATATAAATGTAAATGACTGTTGTCTGGGATCTCCTCTTTTTTGCTCCATTTTTGTTTCTTTTTATCCGTTTTGCAATGTATGAGAGAGAGAGAGAGAGAGAGAGAGAGAGAGAAAGAGAGAGTGAGTGAGTGTGTGTTTCTTTGATTTAAATTGCTGTCATTTTGGCATTCAAAATGGTAAACATTAATTCTGTCTGATTAATTCAAAGTCACACTGAATACTAAAATGGATGGAAAAAAAGGTAAACACGATGTCGTAATTTAAGGTGTTTTGGAACCTTCATTAGGGGAAACTCCAGCAGAATAACATGTTGAATGTGCTAAACTTAAACTCTTTTAGGTTTTAATAATAAACAGAAAAAGAGTCTGATTTTTTGTTATTAATAACCAGTGCCAATTCTCGACAGTTCTCTGACAACATTCAAAGCCTTTTTTCTAATCAACTTTTAATCAAGAGAACTTTTTTCTTTTTGATATTTTGTAGCTCAGCTACTGTCAACTAAATTAATAAAGTTTTTATTTGTTTACTTGGCAACTAACAGCATCCAGTTCAGTTTTTAACAAAATACTTTTTTTTACAAAACTTACATTTTTCATACATTAAATGACAATTGTCAGTGTCACTGATGATACGTTATCATTTACGCAAAAATTTAAAAAATGTTCACGTAGCAGAGTTTACAGAGTACATTCAAACGTTTTCTTTTTTATTTTTTTTAAGTTTGTCACACAGTTAAACGCTTTTTCCTAGGCAGTTAATGATAGTTTTTAAAAATGACAAAATAATTTAGCTGTCTTTTAGTTGAGAGACCCCAATTTTTTTCCTGGGTTTTTACTCTTTTGCAAAAAAACCTATGATTTTTTAGTTCAAATAGCCGGGAACCAACTTTTGCAACTAAATTGCTATGTGTCAACAAATGGGAAGCAAATGAAAATGTAGCAAAAAAAGAAAAGACTATACTACTAAAACTTTAAAAAAAAGTTTCTAATCAACGACGAGGACAACAACAACAACAGCAACAAAATCAGCAGCATTTTGTGTAGCACTTTGTACTTGAGTGAAAGAGCTGGCATTTAATTCAATTTTGATCCAAGTTAATCGAATTTAATTTTAGCAACATTGGAGAAGATAAAGAAGATGAGGAGAATCAGCAGTAATCAAAAAGGAGCGAATGAGAAAGCTATTGAATTAATACTTCATAAAGAGATTATAAACAAGCAAGTATTATAAGCAAGTAAACACAGCATTTAAAAGCATTATTTTTAAGTTTGTGTATGGTTTTCTTTTATAAACAAAAGTGGCCAGTAATTTGAGTATGCTAACCTAAATTTAAAAGCGATTTAAAAGTCAATTTTTTTGTAATATGCTTAAAGTTTAATAGTTTTAAAATAGAAAACTTTATGTTGCATTATGGTATAGTACAAAGTTTGCAATGTCCAATTTTACAAAGTGATTTTTAGATCGTTAAAACTGTTAAACATTTTTAAAGTGTTTTTACAAAATATTTTGTATGCAAAATCTAAACAAACAAATTTTTAATTAAAAAAACTTTTTGATAATAACAACAGCTGCAGAAGCTTGCTTATTATTAAAAAATACAAAACAAAAACTTCCTTTGATTGAAAGTTTTTGATTTCATCACAACAAAAAGCAAACGAGGTCATCAAAGTAGCAGCTGCAACAGCAGTAACGGCACTCGCATTTTCCTCGATTATTTATTATTTATATTCTAATGGGCAGTTTTAAAACAAAAAAAAACAAAAAAATTTCAAAAAGGCAACACAAAATGACAAAGTGTGATGGCATCAGTCTCGCACTACTTTTGCTTTGTTTGTTAACAAGCACGCCAATAAATTGCCATTCAATTGCCTTTCTCTCTTCTTGCTGACGCCATCATTTTGTTTTAAACGATCGTTTGGCAGTGAAATGATTGCCTCCATTTTTTTGCTAGGCTGATTTTTGTTGTTGTTGTCGTTTGTTAGTGTTTTAACAAATTGAAAAAACTGGCCCGATTATTGCCAGTGGCACGCACTGTGTTTGTGTTTGCTATGAGAGGCTTTTTCAAAAACATAAAATTAAAAATAAAAAAAACTTTGTCAATTTCAAAAATTGAAAAGTAGCAAAAGTTTACATTATTAAATTGCTTAAAAACTAGGCTAAAAAACTAGCGTTTTTAATCTAATTTTGAGCCATTTAGAATTAGAAATCTCTATTTATCCTTTTTCCATTTTTGTACAATTTGAATCTAAACAACATTTTTTTTGTGAAGAAATATTTTGATACACAAGTGCAGATTTATTTAACACTTGTAAAGATTTTAAAATTTGCTCAGGTTTGTGCCGCCATTGTACGGTTCCTCAAAAGAAGTGCACACACACTGTGAAACACGTCAAAGTTGATAACGGAAGAAGAAGAAAAAGTGGTGGTAAAAAATGGCCGTGCTCGTAACGGCCGGAATTAAAAGTTGTAATAAAAGCTGACAGTCTAGCGTCGTATCACACATTCAGTTTCTAAAGGTTTTAGCACTTCTTTACTTTGATTTGAAAGGATGAGGAAAATGAAAACATCTCAGCACTTGTACCAAAAGTGTACAGCACAATGTTGAAAATGTACAAAAACGTGCTGCCGCCTTAAACGTGCCACTTTCAGCGGCTTTGAAAACTTTGTGCGCTCTTATTTTGTGGCGTGAATCATATTTTGATTACGGCTTTTGGCATTTAAGCGGGCAGCGATCTTGCGGCAAAGTTAAAGTTGTTTCCTTTTTTGCTTTTTTTTGTTGCTAAAGCTGTCAGAAACACCGTTCTTTTTGTTGCTGTTGCTGCCGCCAACAAACATTGCACAAAATAAGACTTTTGCGGTTTCAGACTTACATTTAGATTTGATTTTAACATCTAGCATCTGTTTACACCTACAAAAAGTCACATTTTATTTTGCTAGTTTAACTAGTTTTTCAGCTAAATTAAACTCACCACAAACAAACAACCTAGTTGTGGCAATTTAGTGTTGCTTGTTTCAAAAGCTTGCCAGTTAAATTAAAAATGTAAATAATTTAAAGTTTTCTGTGCCAAATGGAAGCCAACAAACAATGTTGCAGTTGCAAAAGTTTTTGCCGTTTGTGTTTCCATTTGTGCGTGTGTTTGTTCCTTTTTCAACAGTAAAACACAATTTGGCAATGTTACCCTTTGACGAGTGAAAACTTTTTCTCAAAACTTTTGCTGCAAATGTAGGAGAAAACTCTGCACACGGTAAACTTTTTACCGTTTTACCAGTCAGACAAATTACAATTATCATTTTATAAATGCGAGCAGTGGTAAGCCAAGTTGGTTTTTCAAAGTCCGGAATTTGACTTTTAAACTCCAGTCAACCAGACAGTCAGTTTACCAAATGCCTAATTTAATTTTTCCTTGTCGCAACAACAGCAACAAAGTAGCTGTGTTACAACTGTCTTCATAAAGTAACAAAAAGTGCCATCAAATAAAAGTCAGTTGGACAGTGGTGGTGGTCAGGAAAATTAGCAACAAAGTAAAAAAACAGAATCAGCATCGGAAATAGCCCGTAAAATTGTGTGTGTGTGCAAATTGACGGGAACACTAAATGACAAACACAGAACATCGTCGGACAATGTCCAAACACAGCAGAATTTTTTGCATTGCAAAGTCATGTTAGCGCAAATTAAGTTGTCTACATAAAATTTACATTTTAAAATGTCATTGTCTTCTCTGCTAAAAACCAATTATACTTTTTTGCCTATTGTGAATTCAGATAAAACGCAGTGACGCACTGGCAATGATGATAGTAAATTAAATTTAAACTTGTCACATTTTAGCATTTTAAAATAAAGGAAAATTAGCTGCGTCATCAAAGTAGTTTGGTTGTTGAATTTGTTTAGGGGTAAAAATATTAAGTAATTACAAAAGTTGACCTAAATTGATCAACATTGACTGTCAACATTTTGTTTCAATAATGTTCCATTAGCGTGGTTGACAGCGGCAGCAGCAGCAACAACAACCAAAGAGGCAAAATACATAAATGAAATTTTGCAAAATTTTGAAGTTTGCATTTTTTCCAACGTGATCGGTTAATTGCAGTACTGTAGTGCTAAAAATAAAGTTTTCATAACAGCAGCAAAAAGAGTTTTCAAAAAAACCCATTTAGAGTGCTAAAAGCAGCGTTCTAATTTTAAAATTTGCAAAAACACAAATTTTTAACTGGGGTAGTTTATTAGCACAACACACAGATTTTTGTGCACATTTAAAAATAATAATAAATAGCAAAATGCTAGCATTTTGTTGAAACTCGTTGATAACAACGTGATTTATTACGTCTGCCCTAGTCAAACACGAACAATAAATGCGCTACTGTTTCAACTTTTTTTCTGCTTTTATTTGAAGACGATTCATTTGGAACTAACTTGGTCAATTAATTATTTTCATTTGCAAATGAATGAAAATTTATGCTTAATGTGCGCTCAATGAACAAGTTTTTAAAGTCTACAAATTTTATTTAATTTAATTTTAGTAACTGCTAAAGCGGAAGAATTTTTTCAGACAGTTGCTTATTAGAGAGTGAAAACAGTCTTGCAACTAAGTTTTCACTGTACAGCAAATTTGGGGCCAAGTGCAAGTACACATGACTGAACTTCATTTCCATTTTCATTTGCTTTTTCAATATTGATTTGCTCTGGCAATTACTATTTTCAGTGAGAGAGTAATATTCTTTTTTGCTTTCATTTGTTAATTTTTTCCCTTTCCGTTCATATGCAGTTCAAATTAATCACACAGACAGACAAACGCAAAAGAATGAAGACAAATCAAATCAGAAAACAAAAAAAACAGAATAGTAAATTAGTTGCACCCCAAAAAACAGGAAGAAAAATCAAGAGCAAAATATCAACGTGTCATCTGCTAAGCAACCAAATAACAAAAAACTCTTTTTTTGTTTCAAATTGTTCTAAAAGTTTGTGTTTTTGATGTGTTTGGCACAGAAACAAAAGAAAAAAGTTAGTCAAAAACAAAAAACCAAACTCTGATAATCTTTGCAAATGTCAGTAAGAAAAAGAAACCTAGATACAAAAAACCAAACAAAACAAAAACCGAGCCTGGTCTTGAAATAAAGTCAAAGTACTTCATTTTCCTAGTGACACACAGACACACAGAAAGAGAAAAAAGAAAAATAGTCGTTTTTCAGAGCATTATTCTTTTTTTCTTCCTTTTGGAAGCATGCAAGCTCACACACTAATTGGCAAGCCAATTATCCCCTTCACTTCTCTGTTTCAGGCGCTTCCTGCTTCCCTTTCTCTTTGCTGTTGCTGTTAGTGTGTAACCCGTGAAAGTAAGAGAGTGAAGAAAATGCTGTACATTGTACAGCAGAACTGCTGTTGTACAGTGTACATAATACAATTGGCGCCTATTGAGCACTATCGAGCACCATTGCTGCATTGCTTCTAGCTAGAGCACTTTTCTTCTGTACTGTACTTTTACTCACTCACCCACTGCAGCGATTCGTTTGCTGATTTGATTTGATTATCTTCCTCCTTCCTCTTTCTCTTTCCTCCTTCTTGCCCCTATCCTTTTTCCTCATTTCGCCTCGATTTGCTCAATCAATGTTGCTGCTATTACACACACACACTGCAAATGAGGAAAGATAGTGTGAGTAAAGTGAAGAAAGTGAGAAGAGAGAATGAAGGCGTTTGGTGAAAATGTAGTGCAGTGAAGTGAACAGATTTTTTCGGGTTGGGTTGCAACCGTTTTTGCTGCCGCTGCCGTTGCTGACCACTGTCACCCGTTTCTTTTTTTGGTGGCAATTTTGGCAGCGGTGATTGTAATTTTGTTGTGTTGCTGCCGCTAATGGAAAAAAATTCAGAAAAAGAAAAAAGAAGAATACACGGCCATATTCGTCATTTGAATTTTTCCTTTCTTTTTTTCCCTGTTTCACAACAACAGCTGAGAGCAGGGCTGAGTAATGAGATTCAGGCAGAAGGAGAAAAATGAGAAAGAAAAAAAACTAAAAAAATAAGAAAAAATGTTTGGCGTAAATTGCTTTGCAGTAGTGAAAAAGAAGTGACAACGACAAAAAAAGATGAAAAAAATGAAAGAAAATGCAAACTTTATATTTTGCTTTTTTCTTTAACTAAACGACAGATGAGAAAAAGAAGGGCCACTAAAATTTTGCTACTGAATCGTGTGTGTTTTACGCAATGACTACAGACTGAGAAAGAAATGATAAAGGTTTTGTTTGTTTTCAGTGTTACTGAAGCTAACTGAAACCTTGAAAGTTCAATTATTGCATTTTTCTTTCTACGACCACGACCACAGCCATTAATCGATTGCCCAAAGTCTCGGTCACTTTGATTTTGTTAGCCAGAAATCGATTTGCTCAAACTGGAAATCAGTTTTGGTGTATCTTTTTGTTGTTTTTGTTGTTGTTACAAATTGCTCTTTTTCTAGCTTTGACCAGATTTGACCAGACAGATCAGAATTTTATCAATTTCTATTTTTAATGTAGGTTTTGAATCAATTTTAGCGTTTAAATGTTTAACTCGTTTGCTCTACATTTTAATGAGCCCACAATGTAAAAAGCAAAAGTATAAAAAATCTAGAAAAATCGATTGCGCGAGAAACTCAAATTTTTAAGCAAATAAAAAAATGCAAAACTAGTCCTCTCAGTGAACTTGATCAAATATTAGCTTTGCTTTTTTAGTTTTAAAGGTTAAAAGCTTGTAAAAAAATTTTTATTAAAACATGTGTGTTTTTGCTCTGTTTTAAAAAATTGCATTTTAAAAAACCAGATACATGCAGCAGCACACACATTGAATGGCAGCTGCACTGGGGACAAAACAAATAGTCAAAGCAGAAGGTAAAAAATTGTTGGGAAATCACATTTTAGTCTGAAAAAAGGCTGTGGTTTTGTGGTTTTTTAATGAAATTTTAATATTTTAAAAACAGCTGCATTGTTATTGTGTGTTTTATTTTCAGCAGTGTTTGTTTATCTACCAGGTTGCAGAAAAGGTTTTTGCTGTACAATGCAAGAGCCAATTTTAGAACAACCATTGTCGTTTTTTCTCAGTCAGTCAGTCAACTGAACCCAAAAAAGCTGCCATTTTGATGATGATTTATTCTCATAAAAACTCTGTGTGAGTAATTGAGAATGCAACTAAATCAAACGAGACTGTTTTGGCTGATTGATCACTGATAAAAAAATTGTGCGGTTTTGCTAGCTAAAGAAGAACAGTAGCAGTAGATCACTAGATCATAATCTAAAAATAATCAATCAAAAGATGATACAGCAGAAGAATTGATGCTCAGTCAGTCCATCAATTCTGCCGTTCAGTTCAGTTCAGTGGAACTTGTTAGACAGATGATACTTGATCAAAGTAAGAACATTGTTACCAGTGAATCTCCAAAGTTTAAAGCACAAAACTCAAACTTTTTCTTGCAGCTTAATCAGGCAAAGCTAAAGAGTAAAGTTGTCATTAGTATCATTGTTATTGCCATTGTTATGAGCTTCTTTTTTTCTAGAGAATCCTTTGATGTCTTATTGTGTAAAAAGTTGCTTCTTTTTTACTTTGAAAAACATCGTTGAGTTTTTAGCTTTTAAATGATGATGCTCAGATGAGCAATTTAAAAAAACAGAGAACAAAACAGAAGTTGTTGTTGGAACAGCTTTATTACAATCAAACAAAAAATTAAAACCACGGAAAAGCGGCGTTCTGAGAATTGGCAAAAAAAGAAGAAAAAGAGTTGAGTTGATTTTGAGTAGCAGCAACAAAAAACCACCAAATAACCAGAACCCACAGAGCAGCAAAGGGCTCAAGAGTTATGTTATAACTGAAGAGCAACTTTTGAGCTTTTGAGCAAAACTGTCTGTTTTTTTCCTTTGAAAATGGAAGAAGAACTTGAGTTGTAAAAACAACAGCAATAATAATGCTTGACTTTTTTTCGCATTGGCAGCACTGGTGGCATCGTCGTCGTCGTTGTCGTCGTACAATGTTAATTAGTACCAGATTAATTAGTGGGAAAACAGGAAAATAATGGAGAAAAAGTTGAAAATTGAAAACTTTGCCTCTCTGATAACAACAACAGCAGCAGGGAAAGTTGTTGGCATTCAGATTTCTGCTGAAAAGAAAGAGAGGCGGCAAATGCCAAAGTTTGGTTTCAGCTTTATAAAAGGGCAAATATAATGGATAAAAATGAATAGAACCTGGCTAAAAGCTTTTTAAAATCTGGTTCAGTCAGTTTGATTACTCAGTTTTATCAGTCAGCAAGGTTTTCAGTTGACTAAAAACAGCATTTTTGTTTGGTTTTCAGTATTTAATGGAAATTGAAACAAATAATAACTTTTAAACAAAAAGTCAACAACTTTGCTGAGCACAGTGCAATTACCGTGCAATTACGGTAAAGTAAACCCGGACATTTCAAGTACTTCTGCACTTTACTTTTCTTATACTTTCTTTTTTTCCCAGTTTGTCAAGCGCAATTTAGTTTACTTTTTTTCACTTTTTTTTCCAAACGTGTTGCCACGGTCAATAATTTAGTGTCACTGCTACTGCCACTGCACCAAATACTGCTGAAACTGACAAAACTGAAAAAGTGAAGTGGGTGATAATTGAAAAAAGTAGTTAAGAAAAATTAGTAGAAGACGAGTAAGTAATTTGTAACCCGTAATTGAAACAAGTGCAGCATGAAGGAGAAGTTGACAAATTGTCGTTTGTCTTTTTGGTTTGTTGGTCAAAATAAAAAACACACAGTGGCAGCGGTCAGTAATGAACCAGAGCAAAAGTGCTCGACAGTCAAAGAAGTCCCAAATAAAAAAAGAGAAAATGAGAACCAATTTTGCTTGCTTGCTTTTGTGAGTTGTTGTTTTATTTGTCCCCCTCCTCAACAAAAAGCCAAGCTCCGAGCTCCACTGATCAATGTTTTTTTTCTTGGTGTTTTTGTTTTTGCTGTTGTTGTTATTCTTGTGATCAAGAAGGAGGAAATTCAATAAGTGAGGAGAAGTTGTAGTAGCAGCTTAATCACCAGCTCCAACTATTTTGAAAATAATAGCAACAACAACAATAACAACATGAGAAAGGAGGATGAAAAACACACTGATGATGACATTTAGGAACGCTAATTGGACAGGCTAAAATGCTTTTACTAACAAATAAACAGTGGTGGTGGTATTAATATTTTGTTAATACGCTAGATTTGGAAAGTAATACCAAACCAGAAAGTCTGAGTGGTGACAAAAGAGATGATAATGATAATGCGATGCTGACAATGATCATCATATGATCACCACTATCAAAACAAGAAGTGATTTTTTCTATCATTTTATTGTTTTATATTTGACCGAAAACACTTTACAACTTTTATTTTTAAAACTCATTTTAATTTGTGCCATTTTTAGCTAGCTGCAGGCGATAAACTATTTTTTACTACAGTCAGCATTTCAACTTCCGCCCTTTTTTAGAGCTTCACAAATTCTACTGCCCTTGACCATCATGTACACTGCTGTGAAACAAAAACAGCAACAACAACAGAAGGCCGTGGTAACTAACTTGGCCATATTCTCGGAAACGAGATGAGACACAATTGAGATGAGAACAGCAGCAGCAGCAGCAGCAGCATTCTCTGCTCAGAGAAGCGGAGAATTGGTTAGGGAAAATAGAAAAACAAAACTGGCAACCGGTCGATTTGATCACAGTGGTGGACACACACTGGTAATTTGTGTGGGAATTGGAATGCAGCTTTTGCAAAGAGAGAGAGAGAGAGAGAGAGAGAGAGAAAGAGGCCTCTTCCTTTCATGCAAGTCAACCGGAAAGTCGCCACTGAGTGAGCTGAATGATGAACAAAACAAAAACAGAAACAGTAACAACAAAAATTACTACTTTACCAAAAAGGCACATTGAGTTTAGTATCGAAACAGAAAAAACAACAACTCATACTTTTTCTTTCTTCTGGCAACACTAATTTGCTGCTGCTGAATAACTCTCTTAAAAGTACTGATTTTGCACTTGACTTGTGACTTGCTTTTGTTGATGCGTCCAACTCTAGGCCAAACCATTAGCATTATCTCCTCATTATATCGCAAATTCGCTGTTGTTTTTTGCTGTACAATGTACGGTAGCTGCCAGAACTACTGCTTTCACTTCTTCTTCTTCTGTTGCCAATTTGCACCAAAAGTGACTTTTGCCTCTTCTTATTCTTCATCTTTTTTATTTCTTTTTGTTGTTTTTTGCACTGCTACAAAAGCAGTCAGTCAGACCATAAAAAAGAAATAAATGAAAAGCTTGCCAGCTAAGCCCTGCCCGTTTAGTAGCTCTGTAGTTTTTCATCTTCTACTGTTTTCTTTTGCCTGAAAGTCGACTTTTAAAATGCAATATTTTGCAGTTATTTTTCGGTTGAGGCAGTAAAGTAAAGTAAAAAGCATTTAACAGCTAAACAAAACAGCAGTGATGCAACTAGACTAACTAGAAATGAAAAAAAATCTGTCCCTGACATTAGCAAGAAAAAAGAATAAGAAAAGAATGATTCCAAAAAGAACTAAAAGAATTCAGCCTGGTCTAATAACACAGTGGCTTCTTTATTCTCCTTCTCCTTTTAATGATAGTAGTAGTGCCTGGTGCATATTCTCAGGAATATTCCTACAAAAGGGATCAAAAGCAGAGAGAGGGTTAATTGCTACTTAGAAGAACAAGAGAGAAAAAGAGAGAATAGACAAAAAAGCTAAAGCAAAAAAAGCCAAAGTCAAAGCTCAAGAGAGAAGGCAGCAACAACAAAAAGCTGAGTAGTTAAACTGGATGATACCGCTTATGAGCGGAGATTTAAGCGGTGAATATATATCTGAGTCTAGAAACCAGAAAGTCCGAGATTTGAACATTTTGTCCGAGTACTAAACTTGGGTACAAGTATTTTTTATAGCATAAACTAAAACTGCAGTTAGATAATCAGAATTATTTATCTACCCAATGTTCACCCTATTTTGACCCAACTAACCTTACTTTCATTTTTTCTTTAGTCAACAAAAGCACTCCAAACTTCGAAACAACAAAACTATCATCACCCCCACCATCACCCCCATCATCTTTATCACCCCACCACCACCACCACCTCTATCACCATTGCTCCCTCGTCACCCTCGCCCTCTTCACCCAACCCCTCATCACCCTCGTCACCCTCCTCCTCCTCCTCGTCGTTCATCTCTCGCCTCCGCGATTCGATCCTCCACGCGGCGCTGCCAGCGATGCCGACCATGGCCGAGCAGGAGACGTACCACATCAGGTTGGTGACGCTGGGCGCCACCAACACCGGCAAGAGCGCCATTCTAAAGGTAAGAAAGGGGGGAGGAAACGTTAAAATTCCACCACAACAAAAATCACAGCAAAAAGATCCTAGCAAAACCACCACAGCACAGTCAATTTGTCAACTGCAGAGCTAGGACAAAGTGTGTGGTCATTAATCACCGCCTCTGTAATACGATTCTAGTTCTTCTAATTAATTTCTATCCTCTTTTTCTTTCTCTCCCAATTTCACTCAATTTATCACTCTTCAACTTCCTCCTCTTTTCAACAACTGTGGCTAATTTAATTATCACCGTCACACACCACCACTACCACTAAATATGTGATTGAAAATCGACGATTGATCAACTTTATCAATTCCACAAACAAAATCCTCTTCAGCGCTTCCTCTTCAACACCTTCTGCGAGAAACATCGCCCAACAGTGGAGGACCTCTTTACCAAGGACTTCTCCTTTGGTGGGACGCTTGTTCTTAAGGTAAGCTTTTCCTTTATTTTACTTTGTACAAATCTGTCGTACAGCAGCACTAAAAACCGCTGTCGTACAGCAAAGCCGTCCTTTTTAAGTGCAGCATCCTAGAGCATTTGTCAATTCGTCTTCATTAGTTTTTGAGCAGCTGCTGCTGCTGCACTTCAACTTCTGTCCACTGTCTAACTCTGTCTAACCAGGAAACTCTGTCTGTCTGTCTGCTTGCTCAAACATCTTTCAGCCAACCAGGCAACATTCTGCCAAATGTGTGTCAAACACTGCGGAAAAAGTGATGAAAAGAAGAAGGCTTAGTTAGAAGAAGCTGCTGTCTGCACTAAGATAATTAAATTTAACTTGTCAGCTTCATTACCTCGTGTCTTGGCAGTTTTTGTGCTGGTGGTTGACAGTAGAGCTCGCTCATTAGTGCGATTGAAGGACAGTAGAGTTTTGTGATGTTCCAGAAAAACTCAGACAGGGAAAAAATGGCAATCTATCTAGAAAAGCTAGGAAATTAGAGGAAGACCACTAAAGTGCTGTTCATTAAAGCTCAGCAGTCGATTTTGGAGCAGTAGCAGTCAAGTGCACAAAGTTTTTCTTTCTTTCTCATTACCATTCTAATGACTAGAATCAAATCAAATTGGTCTTCCTATTTTTTCAGTTACTTTTTGGTTTGAATTGAGCTATTTCAGCTGTGTGAATGAAGAAGTTCAATGCTCAGAAAAATAGAATAAAAGACTGACTCGTGTTGTTGTTGGTAGACAATGGGAAACCAGAGTTTACATTGTACCAAACAGGACAAAAACAGCAACAAAACAAAACAAAAACAACAGCAAAACATGTGGGCAACAACAACAAAACACGAGTTGTGCTCTTTTTTAGACCTAAACTAAACGATGAGCAGCAGCAGCAGCAGCAGCCAAAAATAAAATAATAAAAATGCCATTTGAGTGCACCAAAAAAGTGCGGCGGCGGTGGTGCGCCATGTTTGCACCGGAAAGCCAGAAAAAGCAGCAGCAGCACAACAAAAAAACACAGAATCCAACAAAACACTGTTGAAATGCACCAAAACATAGAGGATGACCTAGCACTGCTGAAAAACAGGAATGCGCCCAGTTTTTTTTGTACTTTTCACCATAAAAATCGACTTCACATTTTTGTTGTTCCTGTGTTGTTGCTGGTCGTCAAACAGTAACAATTTCAGGAAGGGAGGCGTTTCAATTAAAATTCTAATCAAGAGTCATAAAAAAGGGAAAACGTTTTTCGCCCTTCTAATGAAAAGCGAGGGAAAAATCTTGCCTCAATGACGACGTCACATTTCCTTCTCCCGTCGCTGAACTAATTATCTAAATTAACGTTTTAATTTCATTTTGTTTTTCTGCTGACTTTTTAGTTACCCCCTTTTGCTTTTTTGTGCTTCATCTGGAAAATCTCATTTTAATTCCGCATGTTTTGTTTTTGTTTTTTCTGTTTTATTTTTTTTTGTTTCTAGGTCGACTTTCTGGACACTGAAGGGAGCATGCAGTTTCCCGCCATGCGACGACTTTCAATTGCCAACGCCAATGCTTTTCTGCTCGTGTACAGGTAAGTGGACAGTTATGACTGCAGTTAACTGCTTTTAATTAATTAATGAACTAATTACCTTTTTATTCATCACACGTCATTATATTTTATTGTTTTAAAAAATTTAGTATTGACAGTCCGGTTTCCTTTGAAGTCGTCAAGCAGTGCTTTGAGGAGATCAAGGAGATTCGATCGGATTTTCAGGTAAAAAAATTGTTTTTTCTGGTTTTAAATCTGCCTAAATTATTCACCAATCTAAACTTGAACAGAAAAATGTTTATAATGCACTTAAAAGCTTTTTTGTTTACTTGCTGAGGCTGCATTTTTCTTATCTTTTAGCTGATACATTTTGATCAAACAGCTGAGGAATATTAAATTTTAAATAGCGTGATATTATTTGCGTTTCTGAAAGATAAAATATGCTGCTGATACGGGTTTCGTCAACAAAGTCTTATTTGTTTTTGTGTATTTTATTTCAATTTTGTGTGAGTGTGTTTTGCTTAAAAACTCAAAAAATCGTGCATTGTTAAATTGGCCTTAGCAGCCTTTTGAGTTGTGTCTTCCCTCCCCACTTGCACTTGGAATCTTTCTTCGCCATCTCATTTTCATTTCAATTGTTTTTCAGCGTTTTTTGCCTGTTTGTTTGCCACAATTGTACTCTTTATTCTACTGTGAGGAAGTCCCATCAGAGAAGAGGGTTTAGTAAAAAATGCAAACTTTGTTTAAGAGAGAGAGAGTGAAACAGAACAAACATATTTTTAAACTGATGACAAACAATTTGAAACAGTGTTTACGTCCAACTTTTTTAGACATCGTTAATTTATCAAATTACACAATTTTTCTTTACTTTATTGTTGAGCAAACCAGACCAAAAAATTAAAAATAGAGCAATTTGTCTCTAAACGGAACTAATGCAAGTTCAAAATTTACTTTCACTTGAGTCTCGAGTTTATCTTTAATACTGAAGTGCACACTTGAACAATTGTCCACCACAATTTTGTGGTTGTGGTTTACAGTTAGATAGGTAATAATACAAATCCAAAAACCTTTTGTTTAACAAAATAAAATCTGAGCTCATCATTTGCCGCCAAAAACAAAATAACCTAAAACAGAAACAACAATTGAAAACAACAAAGCTCTTCAAAATACTCTTCAGTTTTCTTACGTCAACGCAGCTTCTCTTGACAATTTTGCTCAAGTAAATCTTCAACTCTTCAGTTCCTTAATAAACAGTGCTTGAAGTTAATTAAAAATTCTTACCACCCTCGCCTTTGTGAGTTGTGTCCTCTACCATTTGATCCAGGACCAATTGACAATTCCAGAGCGATAGAACATTTAAACTAGAGGAACTATTATTCCACAGAGAATCCTCATCAGCTATCATCAGCAAAAATACAAGGCGCTTGTTAGAAAGAGACTTTGCAAAATTGACTAGAAAAATAGAAAACGGAGATGCTTGAGACACAAGTTGTGTTTTACAGTGGCTAGACACTCTTCACTTGAAAATAATAATAAAACTTTCCCCTCTCTTTTTTCTTTCCAACTTGAACTTTTAATTAAACTTAAATTTTTTTCTCTATTCTTTTCCTATTCTTTCCTTGTCGCCCTTAATTTTGCTGATTGGCCCTCGTCTGTGTTATTCTTCTGCCGTCGTTGTCGTCAATCGTTCCCAATGGACTACTTCTTCTTCTTCCTCTTCACATCACTTTCTTCCTCGTCGATAATGTCACTGTGGTGTGTTATTATTGCCTGTACAGGAAGTGCCTATGATCTTTCTAGGTAACAAGCAGGACTTGGACAGTCTTCAGCAGCGACTGGTACTGAAGGAGGACGTCGCCGAGTGGGTCTTCTGTGAGCTGCCCAAGCTGCGCACCAAGGTAATGTAAAGTACTTTTATTGGCATAACAGGAAGCAGAAAAATGTCAGTTTTTTGCCTGAAGAAAGTTTTTGCATTAGGTGCACTTGCTTTTTGCTAAAATGTGTGTCTAATTTTTTACTATTTAAAAAAATTTAAAATGTTTCAATTTATGCCTGCAGAAAAATTGGCAATTAGGCAATCTAGGTAGACTGTCAAAAGACATTTTAGTCATTTTAAAATATTTTAAAAAATTATTGACAAAGCACTTAGCATTTAAAAAACACAAAAACATATTTTTAACGTCAATCAAAAACCAAAAACCGTTTTTTAATTTAAAATCAAACATTCTACTTTTTGTTTCTCTAAGGTAATGGAGTGCTCCGCCAAGACCAACTTCAACGTGAAGGAGGTCTTCCTTACCTTCCAACAACTGGCCCGCATTCCAATGCCCAACGACGAGGGCCTGAAACGCCGATCTTCCGCCCAGGCCCGAGTCAACGGGAAGAATAAGCAGTTTGCCGGCACGAACAGCCTCAGCCCTAGCCATGCGAACACCAACGGAACCGGCGGAATTAGTAGTAGTAATCACAATTCCGTTGGAGGGGGAGGAATCAGTGAAAGTCTGAGCGCCACCAGCACGCCCCAAACGAGTCCTCGGCTGAAGCCTCGCTCTCGGTCGCTGATTCGCCGAACCTCAAAGAAGTTCTCCAATCTAAAGAGCAGACTGATGCGGATGATTGTACGGTTTCGTAAAAGTCGTAAGATAAAGAAAAATGGTCGAACGACTAAATCACCAAATAAAAAACTGCAGCCAAACTTTGAGACCTTACTTCTTCTTCTTCTTCAAACCTCTCTCTCATTTTCTCTCTGTTGATGACACAAACTCACGCAACACACACAAAACATAAAAACAAATAAAACCCGATTTCAGCAGGCAAACACTACAGTAAAAGCAACACTGAAAAATAAAACACTTGAGCATTAGAACACACACACTTTATCATATCTCATCTCTGCAAAAAAGACAACATTCACCCAAAACAGGAACATACAAGAACAGAGACACATAAACAAAACAGACCAGCTAAGACCACCACAACCTTCTCATATCTTTTTGGTTTCTATTTTTATTTTCTTTTTTCTATTTCCGTTTTTGCTTTTTACTGCATCTTTCCAAATGCGCGTAAGTTTTAACATTCTCTTTCTTTTTGTTATGATTTGACCCTTGATGGTTGACATTTCCAACGACGACGCTGATTTTATTTAACTTTGTTGTTGTTGCTGTTGATTTTAACATTTTTTTTCTGTTGTCAAAATCAATCAACACATACTATTTGAAAACCTAAATTTAAATCTCCAAAATGCTGTTGAACAAAGCATTCATTCATTCCCACCTACACTGAATCTAAAAATAAGAGTCAAAAACTTGTTTTTCAATTTTTTCCTGAAACCCAATATTCATGCTAAAACCTCGCTAAAATGTAATAATTTTAACCACATTTTAATAACAAACAACATTCCTCTCCAAATGCTAACCAATAATAAATCAATTATTTTTCTCTCTCTTATTCTGCTTTCAACTTTCACTCCAATTTTTTTTCTCAAATTTGCTAATTGCTATGCTAATCGTTGCTGACGCAGTTGGCGGTTGAATATTATTCAGTCATTCTGCAAAAAAATATTCAAATGTTTTTCACTTGCCATTCATCACTCAAATTGTTTTTTACGGCCATTTTTATTATTTTAGTCATCAAAACTTTACTATTTCTAGAGCATAAAGTAAAAGTAAATGTCTGCAAATGAGTTAATTTTAAAACACAAAAATATTTAACATTTATCATTTTGGGGCAGTGTTATAAAATTGCAGTTTAATTTGGCTGGTGCGCTAATGGAAATTATAAAAAAGAAAAAAAAAGAAACTATCAGTTTGGTAATTGAGTATGCTAATTTACGGTGGAAAAAAAGTTGAGTAGACAGGATGAAATCGAAATTTCGATTTGTCTGAGCAAACAGCGTTCAAGTTTCAAATGGGTTTTTAAAGTAAAAAATTAGTTTTTTGTGCTCATCAATGAACACTGAAATGCACTAGCACCGGAAGTTGATTTAGTGAAAAGTGAAAAAACTTTATCAATTCAGTTGATTTCAATTAGTTTGGCACACTTTTGAAGAATCAAACATAAACTGGAAAAATCACTCAGTCAAAAAATGAAAGTTAAACAGTTTTTAGCATATTACACATTCATCAAAAACTTGAGAATTAATTCCCAAATGAGTTCTTTTCTTCACTTTTTTCTTTTTCATTTTCATTTTCAAGGCTCAGTTCATTTTGGTCATTTTAAAAGCTAGCAAAAAACGGAAAAAAGTTTCATTATTTTAATAATTGAAACAAAACTGAACTGTCTGTATTCCAAGCATCTCAGCCATTTTTCACTTTTTACTTTTTTGAGCAATCCATCACACTTTTTGTTTTTACTTTTTTTTTGTTTTTTGCTGTCACTTTTTTAGTGTTTTTTCTTTTGGACTGAATAGTAATTGTCTCATCATCTTCCACAAAATATGAAGCACACACCAACACAGACAGAATACTTTTATCATTATTATTAATTAACAAAGAGGACGCTAATTAGCTACAAAAAACAAAGACAAAAATAGGAATGAGAAATGAGCAGCAGCACCACAGAAAAATGTTTTAAATTGAAACAAAATAACTTTATTTTAGTGCACTGTAAGCAAAAAAACGGTATAAAAAACTACTAGCCAAAATTATTCATCGATTGAGAATAACAAAAATATTCTGCCAGTCAGACAGACAACTTCTGATCAGACTTCTATTTTTGGAGTGCACTCAGTTGGCACTTTAGTGCTCCCCCAAAAGTCGTCCTCACATTCACTCACACACACACACTAAATATGGAAACAGCTTCTTGGAAAAAAAACTAAAACAAAAACAGTGACCAACCACACAAAGTGGCCATCATCAGTCTGCATCACTCGAGTACCTACCTGACTTGAAGAGTACCTCGAGTGGTAAACTCACTCCGGTAATTGGTAACCGGAGTAGGCGAGTGCAAGCAGTCCGCACCAGTTACCTGATAACTTTCTATACTGCTAAACTGCTATTGCAATTACCCTTAATGCGATGTGAATATTCTCAATGGAGTGGAGTGGGATTCTATTGAACACCGTCTTCGCATTAACGCCCTACTGGAAAATGGCAAATTAGTGATCAAAGTAGATGCCGCCGAGTTTTGGCTAGAAACGGATGTAAAAGTTCGGTTCTGGTGAAATGGCAGAAAAACAGTTGTGAATGTTTGCTGGTGGTTTGTGCCAAACCAAAAAATCGCCAAACTTAAAACTACCTGCTAAGAATAAAAATGTGTAAAAATCAATTGTAATTTTTTTCATTTTGTACCGTCAATGACCTTAGTCACGAAAAGGAAATGAATGAAAGCAAAAAGCCGCCTCTTAACCCATTTAGCTTTTGCTGTTGTTTTTTGTTGTCGTTTTGGCTGTCCTCCTGCTGTCTTTTTGCCGTAATAAATATTTTCCTTCCATTGTTGTTCTTTGTTTTGCCGGAACGGAACAAAACAGAACAAAAACGGGCCAGCCCAAAATGCCAAAAAACAGAACAGAATAAAAAATCAATGCTCAAAGAACAAAGAAGGCAAAAACTCCTCATAAATCCTCTCCTCCAAATCGACGAGGGTTTACTATCAATTAATTAGAAGAGGAAAATGACTGTCCAGCAGCAGAAATCTCTGAGCACTAATTAATCGAAGATCACTGCTTTGTACATTGTTTGTTGTACCAATGATTTGACTTTTAGTGGTGTACTGTTTTACCCAATAAAGAGGAATTTAAGGTTGGCAATAATATTACCCAGAAGAGTAGGGAAACGGCACAGATAAGAGTAGGAAGCCATCGGGGATCAATTCTTGTCAATAGAGAATATTCAATGTTCAATGTTCAACACTAAAAAGAACAAAAAATCAAATTCTACTTGCAAATTGAAAATTAAACTAAATTACCTTTTCAAGCCACCACACACACTAAAAACACATAAAAATCAACTTTGCAACCCATTAATAAAAAAATAATAATTACCACCTCAAAACAACGGCATAAAAACCTGTCCACAAATCAACTTTTTTTAGTAGAGGAAGAAGAGGACAATTTACAACCAATTTAGATACCCCCCCACTTTTGCGTTAAATAATAACCGTTGACCACCACCGTAATAATAATAAAAATCAGCTGGTTCTGCACGATTTGCTGCGCTGAACGGGGGCAAAAAAACAAAGGGCTAAATCATTTTGGCATTGGCTAGCATTGAAAATGACGGGGGCTCAAATTTCCTCATTTTGCAACCCACACACTTTTTAGTTCAGTTTTTCGCAACCTGATCGTCGCTGCCCTGAATCATGCCATGGAATGGCTCATTAATCGACGATGACGACCAAACAATCTCACTAAAATTGAGGAGGAGAAAATTACGTCGTTTTCCCTTTTTTGCATATTCTGCTTCTTCTGCTGCTGCTGAAACTTGCCAGCATATTGCACTACTTTGGTCTAGCTCAAATAAATCACTATTTGCTCGTTTTTATTCTCTCTCTCACAGCCAGACAAACTAATTTATCAGACTTTCTTTTTTAGTTGCTCATAAATAACACTTCTTCTTCTTCCTCGTTTTCTTCTTCTTCTTCTTTAGCACACTTTATATTCTCACTTTTTACTACGGGAGCTAATACATTACGTTAATTATTTGATGCTTTAGTTAGGCTAGGCTGTGAAACTAACGACTTTGAAACGTTTTTTTCCTTTTTATTATTACTAAAGAAACTCTTTTTTGTACCCTACAAAGACAATAAACAGGAGATGCCTAGTTTCAGTTCTTTGCTCAGTTGCTGTTGCTGTTGATCAAAGTGGGAAGTTGAAATTGAGTTTAAGAAAAAAACTGCTATTGCTAAACAAATGGCCAAACACACAGTGTCTTGAGCATTGAAAGGCAATAAAACTAATTGTTCACAGTGTGAAAGTACAGTCACTAAGGAAAGGAAAGGCACCACAACAGTTCAGAATAAAAACAAAAAAATGAGCATGCAAAAAACAGAATCGTGCTATTCTGTTTCCATTTTTTTGTTTTGAAAAGTTCAAGGTTGATGTTTTAAAGAACGTGCATAAAAATTTATTCACTTAATCATCAAAACTGCTAAATTTTTACCCCATTTTAAAGTTGATGAAGGGCAATTTAAAAAAGAAAACCCGAAACTGTATAAATTGCACACACACATTGAGACATTAAAATAAAGCTTTCTTTACTCAAAACTGCTCAAACTTTGCAAAAGCAACAAACAAACACAAAAAAGTGAGGCATAAAATGTAAGAAAAAGGGATGCAACTTATGTTTTAAAATGTGTTTTCTAAAACGAATTTTCTACTTTTTACTCATTACTAAATTGCACAGACGTGCTTTGAATGCCTTTTTCTTCATCGTCTTCTTGAAATGAGCATTTGGGCAGCTGTTGGCTAGTGCTGGCCATTTGCAAAAGATTGAAAAGACCGTTTAAAAAACCGTCCAAAACCTTGAAATAAAAAAATGATATGCACCATTGAGGCAAGCAAACGCTAAGCAAAAGTTTTGATAAATGGGATTAAAAGTTGTTGCAGTAATAAAGTTGCAAAATGGGATAAAAAGTTTTGGTATGATTTAGGCGTAAAAAAAGTTGTGCAACATTCAAATTCTAGTTTTACTGTTTTTCAAACTTAAATTTTAAATTTCTAAACTGGAAACAAAAAATTAAAAACGCAAATAATTTTGCTAAATAAAACTGCTTTTCATGCAATTGTGGTCGCAATTTCTCATCTTCCATTTTTATCAAATCAAATATAAGCAAAACATAGCTTTCAAGTTCAATGAACGGTGAAAGCACAATAAAATGAAAAAAATCTCAGTGTACAGTAGAAAGCTCTAATGACAATCAGACTGGCCCTTCCAATTCAAAAACCAAAAGAATAAAAAAGCTGTGTGTGCAATCGTGTGCAATCCTGCAAACACTGCTCTTGAAATTTTTGCTGCTGTTTGAGTTTTCATTACACACACACACAAACACAATTCTGGCTACTTTTTGTACGTGCCTAGACAAAGCGAAAAATTCTTCACTGTCGGAATGACCAAGCTAAACTGGAAAAAACTAAAAATATGGGAGGAAACGTTTTGAGCCTTCCCTCGTTAGTGCAAATCCATTATTCACCACTTCAAATTAGTGTGTGCCCGGCTAGAGAGTATCTAGATTAATCATTATTTCATTAGCAGTCGGACAGTTTAAAAACAAAGTTAGACAGAGAGTATGGTTTCTGTCCTTTGGACAAGATAATGAGTCTAAAATAGTAAAACAGTTAAACAGGCGTCAGACACACACTGACAATGACACACAGTTGGCTTGTTGATAAGAGTGCTACTGCTTGGGCATTGCAAAGGATTTACAGCAGTTTTTTTTATAAATCTCACTCGTGTACAAATGTAGTGTTTTGTACGGCTGTTGTACGGCTGTTCATGATGCACTTCAAAATTACTGCTGACAAAATTAGCAAACATTTGTTTTGCATTTTTTGCTGTACATAGTTAACATAACATAAACTGGTTAATCTACCTCTGCCTGCTAAACCGAGGATCATTTACAACTGATGATTCAGCAATGCTTGGATTTGCACTGACATTGAACAAGAGAAAGCAAAAATGAAAATGAACTTCAAGTGTAAAACTGTTTGGTGACGATTCATTCAAGGTTGCACGATCAGTTTTTATTGACAAATCACCACACATCTCACGCTATCCTAAAGCCAAAAATACAGGCAGCTATCAAGTACAAAAAAAACTTGACATTGTACTCAAAGTGCAACAGCAGCTAACAGTTTTACCACCAACACAACACTGCACTCCTCAAATTGTTATCAGCTGATTGAGGTTGCACTGGCTCAGTCTGGCTGTACAATGATCATAATTGCCTGTTTTGATGATGACGGAGGCTAAGACTGGGTTCATTTAGTGAACAGCAGTATAAAACACAACAACACCAGCACACAGCTGAGAATTGAGACTGAAACTTCTTCTAAAATCATCTGATTTTGTTTCTTCAAATCATCAAATACAAAACAAATCAGTGTACAAAAACAAAAACAACATCAAATCCCAACCATCAAAATGATCCTCCTTTACTCCCTCTTATTCATCCTTTTCACCCTCTTATTTGCCGCCTACATCCACCGTCGGCGAGCAATGTCCATCCTCGCCCGTCACGGCATTCCCGGCCCAAAGCCAAACCTCCTCTTCGGGAACATGTTCACCCACCTAGAAAAAGTCCGCTCAATCGGGAACGTCCGCACCTACAACGAGTACTTTGCCCAGTACTGGAAGGTGATGGGCTACTACGTGGGGAAGAAGCCACGATCCTCGTCAACGACGTCGAGCTGATAGGCGGATTCAAATCAAGGACTTTGCCAACTTTGCCGACCGAGAGCAGCCGACAAAAATATGGCCTTCACCCGAATCCTCGCTTCTTCAGTCACATCATCACCGCCACCGGGCCTCAGTGGAAGATGATGCGCACTATACTGAATCCTACTTTAGTTCAGCTAAACTGAAAACGATGACCGCCACAATGTCCTCCTGTACTGACATCTTCCTTGATAAGGTGCAGAAGAAGGCAAATTCAGGCGAGGAATTCGACCTCTATCAGGCCTTTCAGCTGCTCACAACTGACGTGATCGCCAAGACGCCTCGGCATTGACACTGACGTGCAAAACAATCCTGATGATGAATTTTTCCAAGCGGCCAAGGCTCTCTTTGATATTCGACCAAACGCCCTCTTTCTCGCCTTTCTCTGGTTTCCAGAGCTTGATTCAGTTCTCTATCCACTTAGAAGAGGAATTGAAATCGTCAAGGAGTACCTGAACCTCTCTCGAGATCAGACGCTTTCGAGGTTGGTGGCGGCGGCTATTAAACTTCGAGAGGGCGAATCAAGAAGAAAAACGACCTTCTGCAGCTGATGCTCGACGCAAAGGCCTCTGATGAGGAGATTCGAAATACCTCTCTTGCCAATTTGACCATTGATCTAAGCAAGGAGGAGAAGAGTGAAAAAGAAACTTCTTCTACTACAAACAACTCCACCAAAAAGGACATCAAAGCGCTGACGGCGGATGAGATTGTCGCCAATGCCATTATCTTCTACGAGGCCGGTTATGAAACTACAAGGTACAAAAACTTACCTTTTTAAACTTTTTTTTAACTTTTTAATCTACAGTACTGCCCTCGGCTTCATCGCCCACTTCCTGGTCAACTACCCGGAAGTTCAGGAGAAGGTCCGAGAAGAGGTTCTCGCACTGAACGGCCAATTTGACTACTCATCGCTGGGAAAGCTGCCCTACATGGAACAGGTGGTCTGTGAGGCGATGAGATTCTACCCACCAGGTATAAACACAAAAAAAACATTTTTAAGTTAAACTCCTTTTCTAATAAAACTCCACAATCTCTCAGTTACCTCTTTGTGACTCGAACCGCCCGTGAGGACTACCACTACGGATCGATGACCATTCCGGCGGGAACTACGGTGCGCATTCCCGCCCATCAACTGCACCACAGTGAGGAGCACTGGGCCTCGCCGGAGATCTTCGACCCGGAGCGTTTCTCCCCGGACCGGAAGTCGGCCATCGACCCGGTTCTCTACCAGCCCTTCGGAACAGGGCCGAGGAACTGAACGTGAAATTTGAAATCGAATGATTTCTCCTGATAAACGTGAGATAAACTAATCTGCTGTTTCATCTTTCTTTGCAGGCATCGGCATGAGATTTGCGCAGATGGAGATTCGCCTGACGTTGGCGAGGTTGCTGTCCAAGTTTAGGCTGGTTCCCGGGCCAAGCACTGAGAAGGAGCTGACTGTTGCCTACAAGTTTATCACTGAGACGCCGAAGAATGGAGTTTGGGTGAAGGCGGTGCCGGTTTAAACCTCTTTATAACTGAAAGAACTGATTGATTTGTTTTTAATTTATTTATAACTCAAATATTGCAAACAAATAAAAACCGGTGTTTAGGTAAACATAGAGTTCTCAATCAGTACAGGTACCAATTACTGCCATCTGATTATTTTTGACTTAATTTAGATATACAAAATTTTTAACTTTATTGATAATTGGGATGGCAGCAATCAAATGAGTCACCAACATGTCAAAACGTTGTAAGAGCATGCAAATTTTAAAATGCAAGTCATTTCGCTATTTTGAAATAAGCAGAGACTACTTTAAAAACGTATACTTGAATGCGGCAAATGTACTTTTCAAAAATGGCACTGTTTTTACATTTATTGGCACTTTTTTTCAGTGCAACAAGTGCGTTTTCAGTTCAAGAACGTGTCAGTAAGTGTTCTTCGTACTTTTTTAAATTAAAAAGTGACAACAATTTCCCATAAACAATTGCCCCAAATTTTTTACCAGTTTAAAAATTGTTGAGTTGCACATCGCTGGAAAGTTAAAGTTGCCCTGATTACTATAATGTTAATATCTAAGTGGAGCCCTAAACAGTTCCCAAAAACTGGGTCTGAGCTGTACCTTTGGCTGTGCTTTGCTTATTGCTTTTTTTGCCGTCTAGCAAAGTAAAGCTTTGTGCTTTTGACACACTGAATATTTTGGTCAACTTTGGACCCGATTTTTTTCGGAAATCGTTTTGATCTCTACTTAAATATTAACATATTAGTAATCAATTTTTTCCAATGATGTGCAACTCAACAACTTTTAAACTGGTGAAAAAATTAGGGCAAACTTGTTGTTATTTTTAATTACAAAACATTTTTTTATTGTTTTTTAGGTGTCATCTGCATCACCGACGTTGCCTACGTTGAGCAGTGCTACAGTGGCAACGATGAGGCCGCTTTCAACGGCACCGCCCTCTTCTTTGAGATCATTAATCGACATATTTTTAAAGAGGAATTTGTGCACGTTGACCTTGAAACAGGGGAAACCTTCAACTTTGGCGACTTTGGCTTTGATTTGTGGACAATTAAACTGGGTCACACGGCGTTTAGTCATTTTGATCGAGAAAAAGTGATTCCTGTTGATAAACTTAAAAATACTCTTAAATCAAAAAAACTGTTTCAAGAACTATCTCAGTATGCTTTGGTCGTTTTCTTTACCGGAAGGCAACTCTCTGCTGGTTTGATGGTTTTAAGTTGGGGGCCATTTGTCAGCCACCTCACAATTCAGTGGCGGTCAGCTTTCACTGATGTCAAGATCATAATGGAAAAGAAGCTTATAATCGAATATTAGGAACTGCCATTGAAGAGCTGCTGCACAGTATTGGCGTACCGCATAGCAATGATAAGGACGATGATGTGATGAAGGAGTTTAACTCGACTAATATAGTAAGATAACAAATAATCAACTTTTTTTTGTAACTGTAAAAAACAAATTTGACTATTTATTGCACAGAATTTAAGCGAAAACACCAAAATGCTGATTGCAATGAGCATTTTTGATGCAGAGGAAGGCTGCCTTTCAGAGAAAAATGACAATGTGAAACTTATTGGTCAAGATGGTTTTGAAAAAGTGGTCAATTATACTGAGATGGTGCAGGAAACGATTATTAACTTAAAAATTAAAATTGCTAAAATGAAATTAGAAGAAAAAAAGAAAGAAGAAATTGGAAAAAAGGCAAAAAACGCTCAGAATAAAAACATCAAATCACGAAGTAAACAGTCCACTAGCAATCAGAATGATTTTTCACTGCATCTGGAAGGTGGCAATCAAACAAACCCGGTATTTAATAATAATGAAGTTATATTTCAACTACTTCTAGTTTTAACTTTTGTGTTCAGCCAATACTATTAATGCAGTATTCTAAACGGTAAATTGTACAAGCATAATTCAGGTTTACAAACATTTATGATACTTTTACTGCATAATTCACAGCCATAATACATATATTCAAGTATTTTTTTGCAAAAAACACCTTTTCAATATTATTCTTACTTAACCAAATAAAAAATAAAATTTTTAACACAAACTAAAATATGTGTGAGGGCAGCACCACCTGCTGCTGCAACTTCTTTCTTTGAGCACAGAGGCAACACAGCAGCAGTATGCCCACTAGCCCACAGAAGAAGAAAAAAACAAGAGCGACAGATGTTTTCCCTGTCCTACTACCAAAAAGAGAAAGAGAGAGTAAAGGTCACTGGTGGACAGACAGACAGACAAAAGACATCTGTTGCACAGAGGCACAAACACAGTGTCCAAAGTACATTCTTTCTCTATTTTTTAGCCAGTCAGTCACTTTAGAAACAGCAGCAGCAGTCATTAATTCAATTAACTCTCTCTGTATCCTCTCATTGCCGTTTGGCTGGTGTGCACCGTCACTGTCATCACCAACGTCACCACCACCACCACCACCACCAGCAAACCAGCAACATTCACCAGAAACAGAAACAGAAAACAGTGGCGACAGACAGGGCAGTCATAAACAGACAAAATAAAACCACCAGTTGCCAGTCAGATTTGTCGACCAGTTATCACCACCACCACCACAAAACCAACATTTTATTTTCCACTTCTGACCAACTAAACCAAATAAACACACAGCTCAGTTTTTTTGTGTTTAAACAATGACCACCTCCGAGCCTGCCACCTTCAAGTCGGCCGAGCTGGGCCTCTCCATTCAGAAGAAGGTCTTCGGCCGCATCGGCTCCAGTCGAACCGTGGTAAAACACTTGATCGACGATACTTCAGGAAAACTGCTGGACAACGTCCACCGTCTGGTGAAGGTGTACATCGCCGAGGCAAAGTCGAAGGGCGTTCCCACCTCAAAAGACGCCGAGAAGGTGGTGAAGCACCTCATCAAGGTAAGGGGGAAAACTTTTTCGTTTTAGATGATGAGACACTTTTTTATCCCGTGCTAAAAAAGAAAAACACTAACAAAACACAAAAAATTCCACTGCAGCAGCAGCAACAGTTTTTCCTGCGTAATTTCTCGCTCTATTTTTTATACAAACAACAATACAATACAGCAGTAGTACCTCTTTATCAACAGTCAAACCGGAAATGCCTGCTTCCTCTCTTCTCTCTCTCTGCTTCGAAAGTAGTCGTAGTAAAATTCCGCTTAATTCACAAAAAACGAAAAAATCGCTCTAATTTAGCTCTCAATTTCAATTTTCAAAAAACCTTTTTTCACAAATCCTCAAACCTCAACTCCAAACTCCCAAATTCTAGATCATCATCAAAATCGGCCTCCTCACGCTAAACGAATCCTTCACCCCGCCGAACACCAAGCGGGCGACCTTCTGCCAGCGAAAACTGCGCTCCACCCTGATGACCGTCGTCTCCTTCCACGAGGTGGACTTCTCCTACGACCGGGAGTACCTCCAGTCCTCCTTTAATTCGATTCGAGATCAGCTAAAGTCGCTGATCAGGGGCCACCTGTCGGAGAAGTCCGCCACCGCGTGGACGTCGTCTTTGACTTCTTCACGGAGGAGCACTTTCTGGATCGGTTCTTCGAGGCGCAGCGAAGCAGTCCAAACAGTCTAAACGATCCAATCTACCGAGTTCGCTGTGAGCTGATGGCCGACACGAATGTGCTGCTGGAGCGAGGGCGACTTTGAAGAAAAATCCTAACACTTTTTTCCCCTGTACATAACCTCAACTTTTTCAGTTATCCTGTAAATAAAAAAGCAAAAACAGCAAAAATCTCAACAAATTAGAACCTAGTAGTGTTTGTACTTCAGATGAAACAGAACAGCAACAGCAAAAATAGAAATCTCAGTCCGTCGGTGGCTTCTTCAGCAGCCAAAGCTTTGCCAAAGAAAAAGTAGAAAAATATCATTTTCCAAAATTCAAACAAACCTAGCAAACCAGATCCTTAATATTCAGCTTCAGATTGAGATCAAGGTACTTCTTCACGCGCTTCTTCAGCGGCTTCCCATACAGCCCATTGGTGATCAGGTACTCCTTGCTCTGGTGCTCCACCGCGCCGTTGTTGATCTGGTGGTCGCAGATGGTCTTCAGCGGGCTCGTTAGCAGCTCAACAATAGTTTGGTCCTCTTCGAGGTGAGCGAGAAGAAGAGCCACTGCTTCAACGGTCGAAAGACAGGTTTCGGTGGGCTGAGTTCGAATGACGTAGCGGCTGGGGGCGGTGTTGTCGAGGGCGACGGAGCGCATCGAGCGGAGCGTGGTGTTCGAGTTGAACATCACCTTCGCCTGGCTCCAGGTGCCGTCGAGGACGACGATGTTGTAGGCTTTAGTTTTAGCCGTAGAACCCGCCGATTCCGATTCTGTGAGCGGAATCGGCGGCAGCGAGGCGAGGGGAACGGCGTCGGTGAGGGAAAGAGGAGAATATTCTCCCGCTCGCCGCTGTCGAGCAGCGCGAAGAGGTCGGGGAAGCGCTTGGCGGTGAATCGCTTCGCTCGGTAGAGGTGGTAGTGGGAGGGCGGAAGTGAGAGTTCGATGATCTTGGTGGTGCGCAGGCAGCGCTTCACCTCGTTGGGTGCTGCAGCATGATGAGGTGATTTCGAAGCGGGATTGGACTGGGGGTGATGGCCGAGCAGTAGCAGGCGGTGTTGGGCCGTCTGAGGTGAGGGTGATAAAAGTGGTGATTGTGATTCGAAATGGGAGGGAAAAAAGGTAGAAACAGGAGTTAGTGCCGGCATTTAGAACTCCAAAAACTCTTCTTAGGTTTTACTTACTCGCACCGAGAGCAGATCTCCCGCTTGGGCGGCGGATCGGCGTCGATGGCGACAAAGTCGTTCCACGCCTCGTCTAGTTCTTCCATTTTTAGTTTTAGAAGCAAAAACTTCCAATAAAAGAGGCTTCTTGGTTCTGGCAACAAGTTCAGCGGCGATGACAATGACAGCAACAGAAGCAGCAGGTGATGATAATTCAGGAGATGTCAGAGAAGAGGTGGTGATAGTGATGATTTCATTAGGCGGTTCTTTGGTGCAAAGAAAGACCCAAATTGGAAGGTTGATCCAAAAGAAACAGAAGAGATAATCTGCTGCTGCTGATGATGATGATGATGAAATCGAGCAGGCGCGCAACGTGTTTGCCACCACCACCACCACAACAAAGCGCTTGATCGATCACCTCGGCAACCAACCGAAACGGTGTCCTTCCTCTCCTTCTTCCGTCTGACCCTTCCTCTTAGTCAAAAGATTCTTCAGAAAATCTCTTCAAGAGTTCAACCCATTTCCAGGAAAAAGGGCCCAAAAAGAGGAAAAAAAAAGAAAAGAAAACCGCTGATCTCGCTTTGTTGTTGACGCTGGCACACGTACTCTGCGACGGGCGGACAGCTGCAGCAGCAGCAGCAGCTGATTAGCAAAAGCAGCAGCAGCTGAAGCAAAAGTTAGCAATCGTCAGCATTAGCGTCGCCGGTGAATCGCTGACGCTGACGTACAGATTCTCTGGTTTGGGATCATAATCCGAGGATCACCATCGTCACCCTCGTCACCCTAACATCACCACAACTGCTCTGAAATTCACCACACAATGTCACTTTGAGGATAATTAGTATCATCTAAGCAGTAGCGGGGTAAGTGACAGCTGTGCTAAACAACTGAACTTGATTCTTTTCAGCTTCTACTTTGTTTACCTTCTTCAGAACAAAACTGTACTGACAATCCTTTCTCTTTGACAGACTTCTTCTCCTATCTCCAGTCTTTCAAAAGGAAGAAGAAGTTCAAACATCAAACACTAGTTCTTGTCTTTCAAAATATACAAAGTTGCCTTCTTTCTCCTCAGCAAAGATGCGCTTCAGAGAGCTCAGGCCCTCTTCTCTTTGGCTTCTCTCAGTCCTAGGCCTTCTTCTACTTCTACTTCTAAATGTCAGCGATGTCCTCAGCAAGAAGACATCATCGTCATCGTCATCATCCTCCTCATCTCACCAAAAGGCCGTCAAGGTGCAGCTGAACGCCAAGTGGCGCCAGACGCCGCTGTACCTCGAGGTGGCGGAGTACCTCGCCGAGGAGGGGCCCAGCTACTTCTGGTCGTACATTGAGGCCCTCGGTACTTCCGGTTCCGGTCCAGGCCTAGCCACGCAGCAGCAGCAGTACGAGACCGGCCTGAAGCTGGCGACAAGCTGCTGCGCTCCGAGGCGAAGCTGTCCATTCTCAAGTTTTCCCTCTCGTTGCGGGCCTACTCGCCGGCGGTGGCCATCTTCCGTCAGACTGCTGATTACCTAATCGAAGAACAGCAGCAGCAGGAAAATGAGAAAGATCTCCAGGCCTGCGACTGGTTCGTCGAGTTGAGCGTTCCAGAAACGGCAGCCAAGGACAACAACAACTTCCGGCGCTTCAACTGCGCCCTCGATGAGCTGAAGCGGTCGCTGGCCACCCTCGTCGAGCACCTCAAAACCTCCTCTTCGAAATCAATTTCGAATCCGCTCCTCTACAGCGTCGACCACATCTTCCCCAGCTCCTCTTCTCAGTCATCTCACCAGGCGACCGTGATCCTCTACGCCGACATCACCTCGCCCTCCTTTGCCGACCTTCACCGCTTCCTGGTCAGCGCTTCCGAGGAACACGGCCTTCGATACGTCCTCCGCTACCTCTACCCAATCTCAGAGGACGCCCCCAAGGTCGCTCTTTCCGGTTACGGCGTCGAGCTGGCCATCAAGTCCACCGAGTACAAGGCCCAGGACGACACTCGGGTCCGGGGGGAGGCGCCCAGCAACCCGAGCCTTCTGGAGGAGAAGGAAAACCGACGAGGTGGCGGGCTTTGTCTTTAGCCGCCTTCGAACCTCCTTCCCCGCCTCCTCAGACCGCCTGGAGACCTTCCAAAACTACCTCCTCGACTCTGACAAGGAGATTGCCACCCTCAAGGCGTGGGAGCTGCAGGAGATCAGCCTGCAGGCGGTGACCCGAGTCCTTTCAGTCCCAACGGAGGAGGCCCTCAAAGCACTTCGGGAGATCTCCCAGAACTTTCCCTCCGTCGCCCGCTCCCTGGTGAAGATCAACGTCGAGGAGGAGCTGAAGAAGGAGATCGTTAAGAACCAGTACCTTTTCATGCAATCGCTTTCGCTGGGCACTTCCGATACGGCGCTCTTCATCAACGGCCTCTACCACGACGTCGACTCGGTGGACGTCTTTTCGCTGCTGGACACGGTGAAGGCGGAAGCGAGTGTGGTGGGAAAACTGCACGCCCTCCTCGAGGGGGACGCCGAGCGGATACGGAAGTTTGTGAAGCTCGATGTGACGACGGAGAAGACGGATTTTCAGATTGACATCCGCGATGGGGCGGTGGTGTACATTAATGACATTGAGATGGATCGGTAAGTTCATTTCCAAGTTTTTAAAACCTTTTACTTAATTTTCTTTTGTTCCAGAATGTACAAAGGCTGGCCCAGCTCGCTGCACGAGATGCTCCGCCCTGCCTACCCGGGAATGCTGCGCAACGTCCGCCGGAACATGTACCACCTGGTCCTGGTGCTCGACCCCTCGAAGAAGGAGGCCTTTGAGGTGCTTCGCATGGCCGAGTCCTTCTACATTCACAAGGCCCCGGTTCGAATTGGCCTCGTCTTTGCCGTGGACCGAGACTCGGAGAAGACCGGCTTCAACGAGGCGGGCGTCGCCGCCTTGGAGGCCTTCAACTACGTCGCCCAGGAGAAGAGTCCCTATGAGGGACTTTCATTTCTGACGGAGGTGATTGCCAATGCCATGGCCCGAGGGCACCAGGACCTGCAGCCCTCCGATGTGATTGACCACTTTAAGGCGAAGATAATCCCGCATAAAAAGGTCACGGAAGAGGCTGAGGACGTCTTTGGAGCGGACTCCGCCTACGACACCGGGCGCCAACTGGCCTGGGAGTTCATCCACCGAACCGGACTTGGAAGCTCCTTTCCCAAGGCCCTTCTAAATGGAGTTCTCCTGAAGGAGGCCCACCTCACCGGCGACTACTTTGAGGACGCCGTCCTAACCGAAATTATGAAGCAGACGCCGCCGCTGCAGAAGGCCATTTACAAGGGCGAACTGACCGAGGACGATGACATTCTCGACTGGTTGATGAGCAAGGGTACGGTGATGCCCCGGCTGAATCGAGTTATTTTGGGGCTTGATAAGGCAGGACAGACCAAGGATAAGTTTGTCGACTTTTCGGGAGCCGTTTTGAAGTCGGGGAAGAAGGAGTCGGCTGTGGACTATTCAGCGGCGAACATCAACGACCTGCAGGCGACGATGGCTGCTCAGGTAAAATTCTTTGATTGTTAAAAATTTTTTCAAATTTTTAATCTTTTTTTAAATCTAGGTCAAGTACATCACCACAAGTTCTAAGAAAGAGAGCACTTGCAGCCCTGTGACCGTTTGGTTCGCCGCCGCCGACTTTAGCTCTCAAAATGCCCGAAAAATGCTCTCCGCCGCTCTTCACCACCTGAAGGCGAACAGTCGCCAGATGCGACTTGCACTGATCTTTGCCGACCTGAAGAAGGCCTCCACAGTGAACCGAGTCCTCGAGGCGGCCATCACCTCCTTGGCCAGCCACCAGAACGCGCTGATCACCTTTCTCCAGAAGTACCTTCTTTATTTAGAAGAGAATCCTTCCACTGCTTCTAAACCAGAGCTGCTGATCTCTGACGCCCTGGGCCTGCTCCCTGCCGAATATCATTCAGCTTTTAATGAGCGATTGGCTCAAACAGCCTTGGAAAGCGACCCAACAGCTCAACTGCATCGAGCCTTCTCCGGCCGAGTACTTCAACTTCAGCCAGTGGAAAATTCCAACGCCATTTCCGTCGTCCTCAACGGCAAGGTCCTCCAGGTCCCTCCCGAGGAGCCGTTCACAGAGGACGACTTCTCTCTGATGGAGAAGTACATTGCCGGCCTGGTGACGGACAGGGTCACCGAGCTGCTGGTGGAGAAGGAGCGCAGCTCGGGGGCTCGAAAGTGCTCCGACCTGGTCCTCAAACTTTCGGCGGCGTTGCTGGCGAAGACGGCGACGAAGACTCGCTACGACGTGAGCGGGACGATCAGCAATGAGGACCACTCGGTGCTGGTGCTGGAGCCGAGGGCGCCGGAAGAGCCTGCCGTGGAGTTGATTGCCATACTCGATCCGCTTACGAGGTAAAAACTGTTTTTATCAACTTGATAAGATATCTTATCAACCTAAATTTTTTTCTATCACCACAGAGGCGCCCAAAAGGTCACCCCCCTCCTGGAGACCTTCCACGCCGTCTTCAACGCCCGCGTCAAGGTCTATTTTAACGCCGTGGAGAAGCACTCTGACATGCCCCTCAAGAACTACTACCGCCTGGTCCTCGAGTCGGAGCCCAAATTTGACCCTAAATCGAACTCCATCATCTCCCCGGTGGCCCGCTTCAACTCGATGCCCCGAACTCCTCTGCTCACCCTGGGCATGTCCGTCCCCGAGAATTGGATGGTCGAGGCGGTGGACGCCCTCTACGACCTGGACAACATTCACCTGGAGCAGGTGACCGATTCCTCGGTCGTCTCGGCCGTCTTCGAACTGGAGCACCT
Source organism: Tyrophagus putrescentiae (assembly GCA_024499935.1). Lineage (NCBI taxonomy): Eukaryota > Metazoa > Arthropoda > Arachnida > Sarcoptiformes > Acaridae > Tyrophagus > Tyrophagus putrescentiae. Next base: position 12,032,675 of record JAMZRA010000002.1, on the reverse strand, counting down.
TCTCGTTGAGGGTCACTGCTTTGACCAGTCGAGCGGCAGTCCGCCTCGGGGCCTGCAGTTCACCCTGGGCACCTGGGCCCGCCCCGTTCAGGTGGACACCATTGTGATGGCCAATCTGGGGTACTTTCAGCTGAAGGCCAATCCGGGCATTTGGCTGCTGCGGCTGAGAAGTGGGCGAAGCGATGAACTCTACTCCATTGTCTCGGCTGACGGGGCGGACGGGACGGTCAACTCGACGGAGGTGGTTCCGGTGGTCTCCAGCTTCCGGTCGCTGGTGCTGAAGATCAAGGTCAACAAGAAGCCGGGGAAGGCGAATGAGGAGCTGCTGTACGACTCGGATGAGGATCGAAACGGTAATGGCAATGGAGACGATAATTCGATTTGGGGCAGCCTTTCTCCTTGGAGCTCCGACTCGGAGAAGGACAAGGAAAAGAAGAAAACTGGCGCAGAAAAAGAGGAAGACGAAGACTCGAAGCGCATCAACGTCTTCTCACTGGCCACCGGCCACCTCTATGAGCGCCTTCTCCGCATTATGATCAAATCGGTGCTCACCAAAACCTCCACCCCGGTCAAGTTTTGGTTCCTCAAGAATTACATGTCCCCGCAGCTGAAGAACGTCCTGCCCTTTATGGCCGCCCGCTACGGCTTCCAGTACGAGCTGGTGCAGTACAAGTGGCCGCGGTGGCTGCATCAGCAGACGGAAAAGCAACGCATCATCTGGGGCTACAAAATTCTCTTCCTGGACGTCCTTTTCCCCCTTGATGTGAAGAAGATCATCTTTGTGGACGCGGACCAGGTGGTGCGGGCCGATCTGAAGGAGCTCCGAGACCTCGACTTGGAAGGGGCCCCCTACGGGTACACGCCCTTCTGCGACAGCCGCTCGGAGATGGACGGCTTCCGCTTTTGGAAGAGCGGCTACTGGGCGACCCATCTGCACGGGCGGAAGTACCACATTAGTGCCCTCTACGTGGTGGACCTGGTGAAGTTTAGGCGCATTGCGGCGGGGGATCGCCTGCGAGGGCAGTACCAGGGCCTCAGTCAGGACCCGAATAGTCTGTCGAACCTGGATCAGGACCTGCCCAATAATATGATTCATCAGGTGGGCTATCTTTTTTAAACTTTTTTTTATTCAAAAATTTTAACTTTTTTTCCTTTTTTCCTTAGGTGGCCATCAAATCACTGCCCCAGGAGTGGCTCTGGTGCGAGACGTGGTGCGCCGAGGAGACGAAGGCGAAGGCGAAGACGATTGACCTGTGCAACAATCCGCTGACGAAGGAGCCCAAGTTGACCGGCGCCCGGCGCATCATTCCCGAGTGGACCGACTACGACAATGAGCTACGGGAGATGATGGACGAGTTTGAGGCTCTCCAGCGGCAGAAGGAGAAGGAGCAGGTGATAAGCTCGGGCAAGGGTGCTGAGAAGAAGAGCTCGGCAGCGAAGAAGCACAAGGATCATGGTCTGAAGGAGGAGAGGATAAGGGGAACTTCCGCCACCGGAACTGATAAACACGAGGAGCTGTGAGGTGATTCGAAAGACGCTGCAGCTGCCTCTCTAGCGTCTCTGTCTAAAGTCTTTACCTTCAAGTGATTGCTCCTGTTTGTACAAACTCGCTGTTGTATAAATGTCCTCTTTCTTCCCCTCCTGCACAGCCATTCCTTAATCTTCTTCTTCTTCTGTTTTCTTTCACCTTGTACTGTTGTAATTTATTCTTTTACTGAGTGATGGTTATTAAAGTTGATTTTCATTGCGCACTTTGTACCTGATTGGTCAGATTGAGGGTGTGGTTTTATGGTCTGCTAAATTGTTTTGCCTGCTAATGACAGGTTAAGCGATACTCATGGAAACTATCTTGTTGAGTGAAACTTTTATTACCCATCTATCTTTGTACAAACACACGTTCTGTTGCTTTCAGCAACGCAGATAATTTGAATCATTGTTTGTTTTGCATTGGTGAGCGTTTTTTGACTGATTTATGATTTATGAAATTATTTATTAAGTTTTGTCAAATCAGTGTTTTTTTGTTAACCTTATTAAAAACTGCTGATCAATATAAATAAATGGATGATCATCTTATTAATAATTTTGAAAAGGTACATAAAATGTTTTGCAACTTTTCAATTAAATTGTTTGTTTAAATGTATTTTTAGTTGTGGCCACAACACAAAATTTTATATCTTGATCGTGACTTTCCAATCATTTTTAAAATTCTTTCTTCTGACAAATTAAAAAACGAAAATCCTCAAACTGTCTGGCAGGTGATGCACGATTGGATGAATCATGATGAAACAAAGAACCGATTGACGCATTTTAAAATATTAATTATAAAGTGTCTTCAAATTGAGAGATTACAATTTCAATTTGTTGAGAATAACATTTTTCAAAGTGATATATTCAGACTGCTTCCACTTGAGTTTCAACAAAATTTGAAAAAGTTTATTATAAATACAAAATCACTGCTTGTTTGCATCGACACTTATTTTGATTCAGTTCAATTCTACAACCCCCAGCACAACAGTTGGCACTCATCCCCAGTATCATTACCACTGCCGAACAGACAAAAATTTTTTCAATTATCACTGCTTGGCAGTATGCTGTACGCATTTGGTGGTATGGATAGTGGCATGAATGCCATCAAACATATGTGGAGTCGTGACCTGTGTGATCCCTCGTCTCAGTGGACAGCCAGGGCAAACATGAAACAAAGCAGATATGGGTTTTGCAGTGTCGTCCTCAATGACACCATCTACGCTCTAGGTGGAGTTGGCACTAACAATGACCCTCTCCGTAGTTGTGAACGCTACTGCAGTCAACTGAATGAGTGGTCAACAGTGACAGACATGAACATTGGCCGTGCTGGTGCCTCAGCAGCATTCATCAATGGATGCATTTACATTGCTGGAGGAAATGATGGAGAAAGAGTTTTAAAGTCAGTCTGTAAGTACTTCCCTGAGACTGACACCTGGAGGGAGGTGGCACCGATGACCGCTGGACGCAGTGCCTTTGCCCTGACCCCCTTTGCCGGTCGTCTCTGGGCCATAGGGGGTATGGGTAGTGACAAACAGCTATTGAGCAGTTGTGAGTCCTACGACCCAGTGACTGACACCTGGCGAGAGGAGGCACCGATAAAGGAGGTGAGATGGAGACATGCAGCAATTGAATTCAATGGGGAACTGAATGTCGTCGGTGGATGGAATAGTGACAAACGTAAGTATAACGGGAAAGTTTTTTTATAAACAAACATTTGATAAAAACTTTTTAGTGCTGGAACCAACTGGCGTCGAGAAATATGCGCCAATAGTTGACAAATGGGTAGAGGACAATACTCTTCAAAAAACCCAAATTTTACCTCTATTATTGAACATACCACCTGCCTATTCTTCTTATTTCACAACTGAATCAAATCAGTAGTAAGCATTAATACAACGTTTTGTTGGACATTTGATTAACAGCAATGCTTATACTTTTCAGCAAGTAATTGTATTTTTTTTTATTAGAAAATTACAAGAAAAAGAACTCTTTTAAAAGAATCATAATAACAGATTATACAGCACGAGAGTAGAACTGTAAGACAGAATAGACCCCCCTCAGACGACAATGGACTTGGCCTCGGGGAGGAAGCCCTCCCAGGACTGGACGAGTGCCTCCTGCGTCATCAGCAGTGACTCCATGTAGGCGAGAAAGTTGCGCTTGAAGTCTCGAATGCGGTTGCCCTCGAAGCGCTCAAACTCCGTCTTGATGTTGCCGCTGACCGTCTGGCAGTCCTCCCTGGCCTTCTCCACCTTCGCCTCCCACTGCCTGATCTCCTCCTCTAGGGGGGGCACCCGTTCCGTCTTCATGGCCATCTGCAGCCGTCCCTTCTGCTCTCGCTTTCGGCTCAGTGCCAGTTCGGTGGCGGCCAGCGCCTGGAAGGCCTTCGCCCGCCAGCTGAAGGCCTCCCTCACCGAGCCAATCAGCGCAATGTAGTCCTTGAGCAGTTCGCAGAGCAGGGCAAAGTCCGCCGCGGTCTGCCGCTCGTACACCTTCTCGATCTTCTCCTGCGTGGCGGCCAGCTGAGAGAGGGCGCAGCTGAGCGAGTTCTGCTCCTCGCAGTTGCCCAGAATGGCCGTGCCCTTCGCCAGCTGCCCGGTGGCCGCCGTCAGCTCCTTGCGGTGGTGAATCAGCGACTCGACGCTGCCGTGCAGCTTCCGCAGCTCACCGTCCAGCTGATCGATCCACGCCTGCTTCTCCTCGAACCACTGCAACAAAGAGGGTGATAAAAAGGTTAATAGAGAGAAGATTAAAGAAATAGAAGGAACCTTGATGTCAAGTAAGCTACGCGATAGCAAAACCTTAAGAGAGACATCAGAAAGCAGCATGAAAGAGATTAGAAAGTAGACGGTTAGCAGTGGACAGTGGAAAGTGTTAGTCAGTACAAAGGATAGAACACAAACATAAACCCCATCACCAAAACACTCACCGTATCCGTCTCGTCCATCTTGAAGGTCATCTTGTTGACGGTGTCGCTGACAAAGCTAAACATGCGCTTGACGCCGGCGCCGGAGAGCGCCGAGGTGCTCGTCGACCTTGGCAGGTCCGCGTCGAGCTCGAGAAACTCGCGAAAGTCAGGGTCGGCGCAGATGATGGGGTGCTCGGCGTTGCGCTGCAGGTACCGCTCCAGGGCGGAGCGGCGCTTCTCGAGGAACTCACTGCCGGACAGCTGCTGCTCGTCCGCCTTGCTGAACTTGATCTTCGCCGTGCCGACCACCGACTTGGAGGGCGGCGGCGGGACGATGCGCCCCAGGGCGGCGTGCTTCTCCGCCAGCTTGTCGTGCAGGCCGAGGAAGTCGCTGAAGCGGCGGTGGACGGAGAGCGACTGCCGGCGGAAGTAGGGCAGAGTCGTCTTCGTGGACACCGTGTAGACCATGTAGGAGGACATGCCCTCGCCGATCTTCGCCGGCTCGCTCACCGTGATCTCGATCTGACTGGCGGTGTTGATGGCCGGCGGCGGCGCAGAGGGAACCTTGGTCTCAGATTTTGGTGGCTCGGAAATCGAACCGGGCAGCGAAAAAGGCACCGACTGGGCGAGCGGCTTGGGAGCCTCGACCATGGGCTGGACAAGAGTGGTCGCTGGAATGGAAGAAGAGGAAGTGCTCGAGGGGGAAATCTGCGAGGCCTCAGGCGGAGTAGTGGTCGCCACCTCCGCTGAAGAGGCAGTTGAGATAGGGCGCAACTGAGCGAGTTTTTCGCCAGTTGGCCGGTAGCAAATCCCTTCTCCAGGAGTGGCTCTGGTGCGAGACGTGGTGCGCCGAGGAGACGAAGGCGAAGGCGAAGACGATTGACCTGTGCAACAATCCGCTGACGAAGGAGCCCAAGTTGACCGGCGCCCGGCGCATCATTCCCGAGTGGACCGACTACGACAATGAGCTAAGGCAGATGATGGACGAGTTTGAGGCTCTCCAGCGGCAGAAACAGAAGGAGCAGGTGATAAGCTCGGGCAAGGGTGCTGAGAAGAAGAGCTCGGCAGCGAAGAAGCACAAGGATCATGGTCTGAAGGAGGAGAGGATAAGGGGAACTTCCGCCACCGGAACTGATAAGCACGAGGAGCTGTGAGGTGATTCGAAAAACGCTGCAGCTGCCTCTTTAGCGCCTCTGTTTTAAGTTTCTATCTTTAAATGATCGCTCCTTTGTACAGAATTGTTGTTGCATGAATGTTCTGCTTCTCTTTTTTTCCCCTTCTGCACAACCATTTCTTTACCATTTTTTCTGTTTTTTTACTATATACTTTTTTAATTTATTTTTTACTTTGTGATGATTATAAAAATTGATTTTCACTGCAATTTTTACCTTTGATCAAATTGAGAGTGTTTTTATGTTTTTTGGTTAAATGCTAGTGGCCGGTAAAACGTTGCTTATGGAAATTATCTTGTTAGGTTAAACTTTTATTGATCATCTATATTTGTAATTGTGTTGCTTTTAGCAACACAGATAAATGTAATAACGTTGCTTGTTTGCATTGGTAAGCGTATTTGAACTGATTTTTAATTATTGAGATTTTTCAATTTTGTTGAATCAGTGTTTATTGTTAACCTTATTCAGAAGTTTAACTGTTCATCAATATCAATGGACGATCACTACATTAAAAATTTTGAAAAGGTTTTTAACAATTTTCAAAAGTTTTGATTTTTAACTTTTTTATTTTTGTTAAAATGTGTTTATAGTTTTGGCCTGACCACAGTATTTTATTCCATGATCTTAATTTTCAAAGCATTTTTAACATTCTTTCTTCTGACAAACTGAAAAATGAAAATCCACAGACTGTCTGGCATGTGATGCACGATTGGATGAAAGTGGACACATTTAATAGACTGACATATTTTAAAATATTATTCAAAAAGTGTCTTCAAATTGAGAGCTTACAACTTCAATTTGTTGAGAATAACATTTTTCAAAGTGATATATTCAAACTGCTTCCACTTGAGTTTCAACAAGATTTGAAAAAGTTTATCATAAATTCAAAATCACTGCTGTTTTGCATTGACACTTATAAGGGTTCAGTTCAATTCTACGACATAAAGCACAAAAGTTGGCATTTATCAATAGTATCACTAAAACTGCCAAATGGACAACAACATTTTAAACTAGCACTGCTTGGCAGTATGCTGTACGCATTTGGTGGTGATGATAACAAGAAAGACACCAATTTGATGTGGAGTCGTGACCTGAGTGATCCCTCGTCTCAATGGACAGCCAGGGCAGACATGAAACAAAGCAGAAAGTGGTTTCGCAGTGTCGTCCTCAATGACACCATCTACGCTCTGTGTGGAATGGACAATAACGATCACCTTCTCCTTAGTTGTGAACGCTACTGCAGTCAACTGAATGAGTGGTCAACAGTGGCAGACATGAACAGTGGCCGTGTTGGTGCCTCAGCAGCAGTCATCAATGGATGCATCTATGTTGCTGGAGGATATGATAGAGAAGGAGTTTTAAAGTCAGTTGAAAGGTACAACCCTCAAACTGACACCTGGAGTAAGGTGGCACCGATGACCACTGAACGCAAAAACTTTTCCCTGACCCCCTTTGCCGGTCGTCTCTGGGCCATAGGGGGTTGGGGTGTGGGCATAGGGGGTTTGTTCTTTGGCGCTCGTTCATTGAGCAGTTGTGAGTCCTACGACCCAGTGACTGACACCTGGCGAGAGAGGCACCGATGAAGGAGGGGAGATATGATCATGAAGCTATTAAATTCAATGGGAAACTTTATGTTGTCGGTGGGTCGAAATTGATTGGTAAGACAAAGTTAATGAAAAAACCCTTTTTAGAACAGGCATTAGATAAAATTGATTTATATTTTGTGCTAGAATCAACAACTGTCGTCGAGAAATACGTTCCAAATAACGGATGGGTAGAAGACAATCGACTTCAACAAATATGCTATTATCCTCAACTGCTGATCATTCCACCCGCTTACTCGTCTTTCTTTACAACAAACCCAAAAAAGAAGTTTAATAAATCTCTTCACTGAAAGTGCAAACGATCACTGTGTGTGTTAAATTTTATTTGTCGTACAAATGATGAAAAGAAAATCAATGAGAAGTGGAAAATGAGTGGGAGAGAAAGAAAGGGGGAGGCAAATAGTAGGTAACAACAACAACATAATAATCATAAAAAATATACACTGAGAAAAGGAGAAAAGAAAAATGGAAATTGCATTCAAATTGAGTTATGCGATTCGGATTAAATTAGCAGTTTAGAGAGAGGAAAAGAAGATAAGTGAAAGGTAGATAGAAAAGAAGAGGAAACATTGGGACATTGGGATTATATAAAGAGGAGAAAATGGAGACGATGAAGCTGTAAATAATAATCAGTGATGCGGCGGTGGCGGCTGATGCTGAAAACTGTTGGCCATGTTCTGCTGTTGCTGCTGTTGAAGAAGATGATTAGGAGGCGGTGGAAGATGAGGGTGAGAAGGGTGCTGAAAAGGATGTGGAGGTTGAGAGAGATGAGGAGGGGGTGGATGACCTCCCTGCAGGAAATTAGGAGGTGGTGGTGGTGGGAGTGGCTGTTGTGGGAGTGGAAGAGGGTGAGGAGGAGGAGGTGGCAGTCCATCCACCGAAGAGGGCGGATAAGGCGGTCGAGAAACTGCTCCCTCTGAAGTCTCACTCTGATGACGGTACTGTCCCACAAACTAATTCACAGCGGCGGCAGTGGCTGAATCATTTGAGGGAATCCTCGAGGAAAGACGATCACCGCTGCTGTTGTGGTTGAGGTGATTTTGATTGGCGAAGGACCCCTCCTGACCACCGCAAACATTTTTTGAGGCGGACAGCGAGTTCAGTGGTGGCCACCTCAAAGGCCACCTCCGGCCACGTGAAGCACTTTGCCGAGTACCTCGAGAAGCGGCCCATGTACGCGCTGATTGACCAGCTCAATGCCGGGGACCTCGACTCAGTTGAACCTCCTCAAACCTACCCAAACAGCGCCGTCAAGTGCTGCGCCCTGACGGTCGGGCCAGAGGATTCTTTGGAATCTTCTTCAGACTGCAAGGCCAGCTACCTGCTGCGCGCCAACAACTGGGTCCGCTACTGCGAGGCGAACCGCCTGGTGCTGGCCAAGCAGAAGGCGACGGCCCAGCTGGGCCAGCACTTGAAGCCGGTGAAGAGCGACTCGATTCGCTCCTTCGTGGACGCCTCCAGCCTGGTGGGCGCGGGCGCGACTGTCGGCGAACGGTGCTCCATCAAGCGGACGGTGGTGGGCGCCAGCTGCCGCGTGGGCGACCGCGTCCGCCTGACCAACTGCATCCTCCAGGAGGGCGTCACCGTGGAGGAGGGGGCGGTGCTGCAGGGCGCCCTCCTCTGCGCCGGCGCCTCGGTGGGCGTCAATGCGGAGATTCGAGACTGCATCGTCGGCCACGGGCAGGCGGTGCACGGCCTGGCGAAGCACACCAACGAGTCGCTCACCGAGGTGATGCTCGATCTGTAGGAGGGGAAATGAGGTGGTGACATTTTTATGGTAATTTAATTGTTTTAGGGTGGTGATGAGGATACGGCAGTGGTAAGGCAGATGTGCTGCTAATGACAAAATGTTGTCGTGTTTTTATTTTTTTTAATTCTTTCCTTCAATCTGGCAATTCCTTTGTTGGATTTGTGTACAAATTATTAATTTTTTTTATTATCAATCAAATGATACCAATAAAATTTTGGTTTATTTTAATTTCTTAAAGAGGGAGCAGTTTTGTTTGCTTTACTTGAGTTAGTTTTATTAGTTTGACTTTGGTCGCCATTGCCGACTATCTTTTTGGGCAGAGAGTATTGTTGGAAGTAATTTTATAGTTGGAAATCAAATTATAAATTGAGTTGCTCTTAGTAACCAGTGTGATAAAGTGTTTTGTAAGTTAGTGAATTTTTTTTGTTATTTTACAAAAAGTTTTTCTGCTTTGCTAACATCTTAAAATGCCCGTTTACTTTTTTTGCCGAACAATAGAAGAGTGTTTTTAAAAGTTTAACTCTGATAATTTTATTTTAAATGTATGTTTCAAAAACGTCTTAGTAGTTATGGACTATTACTCAACTATTATTTGCGAAATTGATGATTTTAAGACCATTTTAAAAATTCTTTCTTCTGGCAAACTAAAAAATGATATCGTTTGGAAAGTGATGCACGACTGGATAAGTGTAGACACATTTAACCGACTGACACATTTTAAACAATTTTTCAACGAGTGTTTTCAGTTGGACTACCAGTCACGACAGTTTGTTGAAAACGAAGTATTTTCAAGTGATATGTTCAGATTGCTTCCACTTAAATTTCAAACAGAGTTAAAAAAATTTGTTGAAAAACTGTTGCAACCTCCATATACAGAACTTTCTAAATCAGCTAATGTGGTCGAACATACTTTCCGGTTGCCTGAAAAAGACAAACCACCTCAACAGCTACCTTTTGTTGAGTTGATTTCATTACCAAAAATTTTTGCTCATTTTGTTACAAAAAACGTAAAACAGTTACTTGTTTGCATTGACAAAAATTACGGTTCAGTTCAATTCTACGACCACGAGCTCCACAGCTGGCACACATCACCAGTATCATTACAATTGCCAAAAAGACAATCATATTTTAAACTAGCACTGCTTGGCAGTATGCTGTATGCATTTGGTGGTCAGGATGGCAATAATGCTCTCAATAAGATGTGGAGTCGTGACCTGAGTGATCTCTCGTCTCAGTGGACAGCCAGGGCCGACATGAAACAAAGCAGACAGGGGTTTTGCAGTGTCGTCCTCAATGACACCATCTACGCTCTAGGTGGATGGGGTGATAAAGAACACCCTCGCCGTAGTTGTGAACGCTACTACAGTCAACTGAATGAGTGGTCAACAGTGGCAGACATGAAAATTGGCCGTGTTGATGCCTCAGCAGCAGTCATCAATGGATACATCTATGTTGCTGGAGGAAGAGATGATAAAAGAGTTTTCAAATCAGTTTCTAAGTACATCCCTGAAACTGACACTTGGAGTGAGGTGGCACCGATGACTACTCAACGCAAATGGTTTACCCTGACCCCCTTTGCCGGTCGTCTCTGGGTCATAGGGGGTGAGGGTGATGGCTATCAGCCATTGTGCAGTTGTGAGTCCTACGACCCAGTGACTGACACCTGGCGAGAGGAGGCACCGATGAAGGGGGGGAGATGTGCACATGCAGCAATTGAATTCAATGGGAAACTGTATGTCGTCGGTGGGTGGAGAAGTGGTGGTAAGACAAAGTTAATGATAAAGTCCATTTTACCAAACAAGCATTTGATAAAATTGATTTATATTTTGTGTTAGATTCAACTGTCGTCGAGAAATATGTGCCAACTATTGGATGGGTGGAAGACAGCAAACAAAAATGCTCTTATCCTCAACTGCTGATCGTTCCACCCGCCTACTCGTCCTACTTCACCAACTGAGCAATCCAAACCAGCAGTTTTATAATACAATAAAAAATCTTCTTGTAAAGTTAATTAAACAAAACGCTCATACTTTTCAGCAAGTAGTATTTATATTTCTTTGATTAGAAAATTACAAGAAAAAGAACTCTTTTAAAAGAATCATAATAACAGATTATACAGCACGAGAGTAGAACTGTGAGACAGAATAGACCCCCCTCAGACGACAATGGACTTGGCCTCGGGGAGGAAGCCCTCCCAGGACTGGACGAGTGCCTCCTGCGTCATCAGCAGTGACTCCATGTAGGCGAGAAAGTTGCGCTTGAAGTCTCGAATGCGGTTGCCCTCGAAGCGCTCAAACTCCGTCTTGATGTTGCCGCTGACCGTCTGGCAGTCCTCCCTGGCCTTCTCCACCTTCGCCTCCCACTGCCTGATCTCCTCCTCGACGGGGGGCACCCGTTCCGTCTTCATGGCCATCTGCAGCCGTCCCTTCTGCTCTCGCTTTCGGCTCAGTGCCAGTTCGGTGGCGGCCAGCGCCTGGAAGGCCTTCGCCCGCCAGCTGAAGGCCTCCCTCACCGAGCCAATCAGCGCAATGTAGTCCTTGAGCAGTTCGCAGAGCAGGGCAAAGTCCGCCGCCGTCTGCCGCTCGTACACCTTCTCGATCTTCTCCTGCGTGGCGGCCAGCTGAGAGAGGGCGCAGCTGAGCGAGTTCTGCTCCTCGCAGTTGCCCAGAATGGCCGTGCCCTTCGCCAGCTGCCCGGTGGCCGCCGTCAGCTCCTTGCGGTGGTGAATCAGCGACTCGACGCTGCCGTGCAGCTTCCGCAGCTCACCGTCCAGCTGCTCCATCCACGCCTGCTTCTCCTCGAACCACTGCAAAGAGGGTGAATGAGTTAAGAGAGAAATTAAAGAAATAGAAGGAACCTTGATGTCAAGTAAGCTACGTGACAGCAAAACCTTAGGAGAGAGAGAGACATGAAAAAGACATCAGAAAGCAGCATGAAAGAGATTAGAAAGTATACGGTTAGCAGTGGACAGTGGAAAGTTAGTTAGTCAGTACAAAGGATAGAACACAAACAAAACCTCAACTTCCAAGCACTCACCGTATCCGTCTCGTCCATCTTGAAGGTCATCTTGTTGACGGTGTCGCTGACAAAGCTAAACATGCGCTTGACGCCGGCGCCGGAGAGGGCACTGGTGCTCGTCGAGCGTGGAAGGTCCGCGTCCAGCTCGAGAAACTCGCGAAAGTCAGGGTCGGCGCAGATGATGGGGTGCTCGGCGTTGCGCTGCAGGTACCGCTCCAGGGCGGAGCGGCGCTTCTCGAGGAACTCACTGCCGGACAGCTGCTGCTCGTCCGCCTTGCTGAACTTGATCTTCGCCGTGCCGACCACCGACTTGGAGGGCGGCGGCGGGACGATGCGCCCCAGGGCGGCGTGCTTCTCCGCCAGCTTGTCGTGCAGGCCGAGGAAGTCGCTGAAGCGGCGGTGGACGGAGAGCGACTGCCGGCGGAAGTAGGGCAGAGTCGTCTTCGTGGACACCGTGTAGACCATGTAGGAGGACATGCCCTCGCCGATCTTCGCCGGCTCGCTGACGGTGATCTCGATCTGACTGGCGGTGTTGATGGCCGGCGGCGGCGCGGAGGGAACCTTCGTCTCCGGTTTCGGGGGCTCGGAAATCGAACCGGGCAGCGAAAAGGGCACCGACTGGGCGGGCGGCGGCTTGGGAGCCTCGACCATGGGCTGGACAAGAGTGGTGGTCGCAGCGGTGGCTGGAATGGAAGAAGAGGAAGTGCTCGAGGGGGAAATCTGCGAGGCCTCAGGCGGAGTAGTGGTCGCCACCTCCGCTGAAGAGGCGGCGGCAATGACCGAGGCCACTGGAGCACTGGAGGGCAAAGGTGGCGGAAGAGAAGAAGAGGCGGCGGCCGGTGATGGTGATGGTGACGACGACGGCTCATTCAGATCGATCGTGTTCATCAGATCGTCCAGAGCGGCCGCCGGGGCTGGCTCGGCAGGCTTTGGAGCCGCAACAACGGCGGGAACGCTCTGGAATGTAAATAGAAACGGTTTAGGCAAATAGAAACTATCAAAACCTTCTCCTACCTCATAGGTGGACACAAAGAGGTCCTCCGAGTCCTCCTCCTCGACGGCCTCGGGCGAGGAGCCGACGCCGTTCAGCGGATTCTTCGTCACCGACGTCTCGGCGCTGTCCTTCTCATTTTCCGATGGATCAAACATTGTTGCTGCTGCTGTTGTGGTGATTGTTGTTGACGGTATTCAGTATTCGGTGATGACTGAGGACAACGACAATGAAGCTGTTGGACTACAGTTGAGAGGGTGTTTCACCAGAAGGAAAAGGCAAGGGAGAGCAGATGACAAATGCCAAAGAGATGACAGAAGTTGTGGTAGTGCTGGTGACAACACTGAAAGCTCAATGAGCGCTCAATCGGTGCAAGTTGAGAGTGAATGAGAGAAAGCTGAGGGAGAGACAATGCTCGCCGATGATATCGCCTCCAACAACAAAACACACACAAAGTGGCTCTTTTCGTGGCGCTGGTGGTGCTGGTGGTGACTGTGGTGGTGACTGTTGCTGATAATATCACACTGACTGCCGATGAATACGCCTTCTGTTTTCTGGTGGTGGTGGTGGTGGTGGGTGATCTGGTGAGCTGGCGACGCCGCCGCCGGTGACGATTAGGATGACACTGAGATTCAACTCAGCGAACTCAGAGATTGACAGAGCGTCCTCAAACTTGACAGCCAAACTTGTTGGCCTCCTGCTGCTGCTGACACTGACTCGTCAAACTGTCTGACTGAGTGGCTGGTTGGTTGGTTGGCAGAGCGTAATCCTGGCGTAGCACCCAAATTGACAGAGAGAACAAGAGAGAGAATCCAATGGAGCGAGAGAAATAGAAACGGCGTCGCTGAAGCAAACTGAAACAGAGACTGAAGGCGAAGGCGAAGAAGGCGAGAGAAGCTCAATGTTTGGGTGGGAGAGCAACTTCTGTCGCCGCTGCTTCTACTCTCAGACAGTGGCGCCACCCAGTGCGCGGCGGCCGCAACTAAAACGCCCAACGCGGACAGCTTTGCCTCCGGTGAATCACAACAAATCAATGTTCACCACAATGAATCAACAGCAATAAAATGTGTCCGGTGAATCACCTGTCTGTCACCTGTTTTTACTGACTAATGACTTTGCAGATCACAGAAGAAGAAAAAGTACTCCAAACAAACACACACTAGTGCGGCGAGTTGACGTCCTCCTCGTAGAGAAAGTAGATCCTCACCACCTGATCCTTATCCTTAACGATCACATCTCGATAGTGTCTGATCAGGAGATGGCCGGCCAGTCCGTAGGCCAGTGTCGGCACGCCCAGGTTCATCGCCTTTAGAGCCCGGTAAAGTCGATCCTCGCCGGAAAGGTCCTCCACCGGCCGCCTCGAGCAGTGGTACTTGATGTACCAGGGCCAGCAGCCGATGCGGAGGATGTGGTAGTTGACGCCCGACTCATTGCGCCAGTTAAAGTGCGAGTAGCCGTACTGGTCGTTCACTACCGAACGGTAAGGGACAAAGTAGCTGGTCCAGTGCGGTGAGGGCCGGAGAGCGGCGGTCAGAACCTCGGAGGCAAACGGTAACTTTGAGGTCGGGAGCTGATTTCGAACTTCTTTTGCTGAGGGAGGACGCTCTTGAGCTTGTGAAGTGGACTGAATCGAGGAGGTGTGATCAGTTGAGGAGGTAAAGATTTCATCTCTCCTCTCCAAAAAGTAGTCAGCGCTAGTAAGCCCCGTTCTGTTCACGTGCTGAGAAGTCGGCAACCAACTCAGCACGCTACTCGCATAACTGTGGGAACAGCCCTCACTGAAGAGAGACTGCCCAAAGACCAGGACTGTGTGAGCTAGAGAGACCAGTAGGCTCGGGAACTGAATCCTTCGTCGCCCAAGAGAGTATGGCACTCCTGAGACTCGACTGTGGTGTTTGTAGAGCCAGGTACTTGCTACCAATCGGTCCGGGGACTTTCCGCGAAGGATGCGCCAGGCCAACGAGGGCTGACTGACGACCTTCGACGCGAGTCAGCGCGACACCTATTGAGTGAGGTAGGCAGGAGCGGCTTTTATAGTCGCCTCGGAGGGAGGACTGCCGGCGGTACAGGCGGTAAGGGGGTAAATGGGTCGAGGTTTTTCCTGGTTCACCGGTACTGATGATCAGGGTGAAGGTGGTGAAAATGGACTTCCGAGGTAAAGGTGGGCCACTTTGTGAATAGGAAAACGTGTCTTTCACTTCTGTTTTTGCTTTGGTTGAGCCTAAAGAAGGAGGAACGAAAAGTGGTTCTCTTGATCAAGTGATCAGATTATCTAGCTAAAAATCCTTACCCGTAATTCTGGTAATTCCAAATCATCTACAAAAGCCAAACAGAATCTAGAAAAACAGCTTAAACCAGAAAAAGATAGAATCTTTCCTAAACACTTTCAAAACAAACCAGACAATCGACTATCGATTGAAAAGCCACTGATACCTAGGCAAAAAAAATCACAACAAAACAATCGACTCTGCCAATTTTGCGCCTCTTTCACTCACTCACTTTCTTTCTTCAGGATTCGTTCCAGAGAATTCTCATCCCTCCACCAAAAAGAAGTTCAACCCGATCTCACCACCACCACCATGGGAGGAAAGAAGAGCAAGAGGAAGCCGGTGGCGCCGAAGAAGCCCACCCAGCCGCTGGACGTCCTCTTCAACTGTCCCTTCTGCAACCACGAGAAGAGCTGCGAGGTGAAGCTGGATCGGCCTCGGAATGCCGGCCACATCTTCTGCCGCATCTGCCTGGAGGACTTCAAGACGACCATCAACTACCTCTCGGAGGCGATTGACGTCTACACCGAGTGGATTGACGCCTGCGAGAATGCCAATGACTAACTGACAGGATTAGACTAGATTCGACTCGATTCGATTTGCCTCACTCTGAATACACACCGACCACTGGCTCCCACATAATACACACCTAAGCATACTGTCTCTCACTTTGGAACCACATTCTTTGGAATTCTTTTCTTCTCTTCTCTTCTCTTTAGCTGATCATCGCATCTTCAAATGAATCAGCTGAGTCATCCCATACCCAACAAAAAGTGTCACTTTCCCTTCCTCCTCATTTGTTTTGAATAAAAAAAAGTAAAAAACTGCAGTCAAACTTCGATACTGGTGTTTTGGTGTTTATTTTACATTAATGGTTGAAAATGAATGAATGAAGAGATTACAAAAAATATGGGTAAAATGTGAGATGCAGTTCAGTGTACACAGAGAGGGGGAATAAGTAGTAGTAGTGAGGTGGTGGAATAAGATGAATGAAGAAAATTAATGGAGGAAAGAGTGAATAAAATTCAGAGGGAAAAAGTGGAGGGGAAGAAAACAGCAAACTTTGCTGTTGTTGTGTTCTAAATGGTGGCCAAGCTAAGGGCGTCCTTCATCATAAAGTCGCGCAGCGTCCAGAGGGCGTCCACCACCGAGCTGTGCCCGTTGGCGCCATTCTCCAGCCAGGTGACCGGATTCGCTGAAGAAGACGAAGTGGCGGAACCAGATGAGGAAGCTTTTCCAGGAACACTCTTCTTGGCTCCATTTACTTTACCACCAGCACCATTTGCGAGGAGGGCGGCATTGAAGCTGCAGGTGGCCGGCGAGGCGGACAGCTGTCGTTCCCAGTTGGACAGGTAACGCCGATCGGGTTTTAGGCTCTCAATGTACCTAAAAAAGAGGAAAATTAAATAGAACAGTTAACATTAGAGACTACTAAATCATCAGCAGTAAAACACTCACTTCATATAGGTGTGCGTGTGCACGAGTCGCTTCGGGGCGGGCGGTGCACTGAAAAGCGGCTCCACCGGCTTCACCTGAACGGCTTGGTCTGAAAAAAGGAAAAAGGTAAACAATCAGAATTAGATTTCAAAACAAATTCCCCCCCCCCAAAACCTAGGTCCACTTACTGGCAGTCTGCGGCTTCACAATCTGCTGCTGCTGCTGAGCCTGCTGCTGAAGCTGCGCCTGAATCTGCTGCTGCACCTGAGCTTGAATCTGCGCCTGAATTTGCGCCTGCTGCTGTTGCTGCTGTTGAGGCGTTTGCTGGGCTTGCTGTTGAGCTTGCTGCTGCTGAGGCTGTTGAGCCGTGGTGGTGGTAAAGTGCACCTGCTGCACTCCGCCGCCGCTGGTGGGCACCATCATCGTCTGCTGCTGCTGACCCTGTCCCTGCTGCTGAAGCTGTTGCTGCTGATTTGGATGAGGAGCCGCTGCAATCTGAATCGTCTGCCCGTTGATGGTCGTCGTGCCGATAATGTGCGGTGATGGGCACCCGTCGTAGCCAGCTGGAAGGTCTGCGGCCACTCCCGGACCGCCGCCCATTCCATGCGGCGGCGGCCCCGTGGTGACAATGGCCGTCTGGATGTTCCCGCTGGTCGGATCTCTGATTTGAATCGTCTGAATCTGCCCGGGCTGGTGGTGGTGGAGCGCCGAGGCGGGAATCTGTATCGTCTGCGTCGTTCCCGGCGGGTGTGACCCGCTTGACCAGTTAGTCGTCTGGACCATCTGCAGCCCCTGCGCCGTCTGGAAGGTCAGCTGCGTGGGCATTCCCATCGATTGCTGCTGCTGCTGCTGCTGCTGAAGTTGCACTTGCTGCTGCTGCTGTTGCTGCTGCTGAAGCTGTTGTTGTGCTGTTGCTGCTGCTGCTGCTGGACATCAACCGCCGGCTTTCCCTTGCTGCTGGGAACGTAGTTTCTAAAGAGAAAGACAAAAATTTTAGCAAAAAATCTCTAATAAAAATTCCCACCACTTACTTGGACCGCTTCTCCGGGTCAATCACCTTCGCCACCGCCTTCTGAATGTGCACCTCCTTGCAGTGCCGTACCAGGCGAGTAACCGTCGGAAAAGGCCTGCAAAAAAAACAAAAAATTAGCAAAAAACAAAAAAACCAAAGGTAAAATACTTACGGCGCTCCCTTCCTTACTCGTCCACATCCGTGAAACATACACTGAAACTCCCCCGGCTCCTTGTCCTTCGTCTCCGCATAACTGGTCCACACGTGCCCGTTAGGCTCCGCCGTCAGGTGCTCATACAGGTCATTGACGTCCTCAAACTGAAAGTCACACTTGTGCTCCCAGTGACACTCAAACACCCCGTTCGGTATCGACTCATTTCCCACCGCCGGCGACGCCGGATTCACGCCCAGCTGCTCCATCAAGGCGGACTCCGCCGCGGCCGCCTCCTTCACCTCGGCATTCTGCTTCGCCGCCCGCTGCTCGTACTCGCCCTTCTGCTCCTGCGTCAGAATCTTCCACTGCGAGCCGATGATGCGGCTGATGTCGCCAAAGGAGCAGTCCGGGTTGGCCTCCACCACCGACTTGCGCACCTCGCTGGCAAAGATAATGTACCCGGTGACCAGCCGCTTCGGGGTCTTGGGCTTCTTCAGGGCGGCAACAGCCGCTGAAGTGACCGGTGTGGCCGGAGTTGGTGGGAGAACCGTTGGCGTTGGAGCACTTGCCACAGCTGCTGCCACGGCTGCTGCAGCAGCAGGCGTCGTCGGCGCCGTCTGCACAATTTGAACTCCTGGTTGAACTCCCTGAATAACGGGAACCATCATCCCCGTACTGGGGTCGAGCATCATCTGCTGCTGCTGTTGGGCCTGAACTTGAGCCTGGGCCTGGGCCTGAGCTTGAAGTTGAAGTTGAGCCTGCTGCTGCTGAAGTTGAAGCTGCTGCTGCTGCTGAATCATCTGCATCGGAATCTGCTGCAGCTGCTGAGGAAGAACTGCTGCTCCGGTGGCGGAAATCGCCGACATGTTCGACTCGTCGGTCATGTCCACATCAAGGGACGGTCTTCCCATCTGAGCTCCACCACCACCATCGACCACCATCATCTGCTGAGATCCGTTGAACATTTGCGCTGCTGCTGCTGTTCCATCTGAGCCGACGCCTCCACAACCTGCGGCATCACATACGAGTCCTTCTGCAGCATCAGCGGCCGCCGGAAGAAGTACATCTCATCCTCGACGACGCCAGTATTCTGCCGAACAAACTTCGCCAGCCCCTCCGGCGGCAGCGCCTCAAAGCGCTTCTCGTGCTCCAGGTAGCGAATCTCGCAGACGTAGACGTCCTTCTCCAAAAACTCCGTCGGCCGCTTCATAATGTAATCGGTCACACTCAGAACCGCACAGCGCTCGCAGATGCTCAGCAGCGGATTGGTGTCCTCGATGCTGCTGAGAAAGACCTCCTGCGGGTAAAAGGAACCGACGGTGTTGGGCGGAAGTTCCGCCTGCTGGACGAACCAGGGCCCGTGAAAGTACGGGTTGCCCGCCTCATCCGTCCACATGCGGTCAATGCGGCAGATGAGGTTCCGCTCCTGGTCGGTGCGGACGTAGCAGCAGTCGCCGACGCGGAAGGTGCCCGCCGGATGGAGAACTGCTCGTAGTAGGTCCAGCCGTCGGGAGTTTGCAGACCTAGAAGGGAAACAAAATTAAAACCCAAAAAGGAGTTAAAAAGTTATCAGCACTTACCTTCCGGCGAAGCGCAGAGGACATTAGGGCGAGGGACATCGAGAACTCCCTTATCATCCACATTTTCAGCAACTCCTCCTTCCACTCCCTCCTTCACATCGCCGTCCATGCCCACCAGCTCCTCCTCCAGCGTCTTCACCTCCGCCGAGCCCAGCCCCGTGGCCATGCCCTGATCCTTAAAAACCGAGGGCACGCGGTTCATCGGCAGCGGTACCTCCCGCGGGACAATGGCCACATTGGAGAGCACGTCATACGTCCAGACCTTGATCTTCTTGAAGCTCTTGCTCTTGCAGCTGTACCGCGACTCGCAGACATACACATCGGCGTCTCAAAGTTCAGCGGCCGGGAGCGAAAGTAGTCCTTGACGAACATGACGCAGCACTTGCCGCTGACGTTGCTCAACGGGGTGCTCGTATAGTTGTCCGTCTTGAAGATCTCCTTCTCCATAAAGCGCCGGGTGGGAATATGAAACGTCTCCGCGGGCCGATAGAACCAGCAGCCGTGCAGCAGGAGCTGTCCCGAACCGGCCGGGTCCCGGATAAACTTCTCAATGTTGATAATGTGCGGCTCGGCGGCGCCGGCGTTCGGGGTGACGTACACAAAGTCGCCCACCTTGTACACCACCTCGTTGACCATCACCGTCGTCTCGTCGCCGTCCACCATCGTGGCGATGGGCTGCTGCTGCAGGGCTTGAGCTGAAGAGGTATTCGAGGCTGTTCCAAGCAGGGCCGTCGAAGTCGTCGCCGCCTCTTGCTCAGCTTTGACGGCCGCCTCCGCCTCTTCGCTGGCCTCCCGCGGCAGCTTCTCCTTCCGCAGCGCCTCAATGTGCTCATTGAGCGCGCCGAGGTCGTAGTGCAGCGCCGAACTCTGCAGCACCTGGCCGCCCTTGCAGAGGTCATTTCGCAGGCTGATAAAGTACTGCTGCAGCTCAATGGCGTCCTCAAAGGCCTGCGAGTCGGTGCGGGAGATCAGGCGGGCCCGTTCAAAGACCTCAAACATGTCCTGCTGGAAGCGGTCCAGGCGGCGGTACCGACCGGCGTTCAGGTTCTTCTTGATGATGTCAAAGTTGAGCGTCCGCCTAGGGGAAAAATGAGAAGAAAAATGAGAAAAAAAACTCCTCAAAACATTAAGCTAAAAAATACTCACAACTCCACCTCACTGCTTCGATCACCGAGCTCCGTCAGCTCATTAATCGAGTCGCTAAAGCACCGCCCCTCCTCATCCTGGTGATTGTAGACGGAGATGAAGAGGTTCGTCAACAGGTCCTGGACGATAATCTTCACGTCGGGAATCCCATTGACACTGTCCTCATTCAGGTCAATCTTCGTCTGCAGGGCCACCTGCTGAAGGGTCAGCGCGTCCTTGAACACCTGCGAGTCCGGTTCATTGTACTTGCAGGCATTGTCCAGCATCAGAATAATGTCGCCCAGCAGGTCCTCCACCGTCTCGTAGATGCAGTTCTTCACGCGAGTGCCAATCTTCTCCAGGCAGATCGGCTTCCGAATGACATCATAGTAATCAGGAAAATCGGCCCTCGAGGGCAGCTTCATGAAGATGGGCGAAAGATAGCGCCCCTTGGAGTCCTTGTAGTCCCTCACCGTCTCAAAGAGCGTCTTCATCTTCAGCTGATTGCCGCTTGACGGACGAACCCGTTCTCGGCCCTTAGAACGTTCAGCATTTGAGGCAGAAGTGGCCATCGGGCCCAGCTCGGCGAGCTTCGTGCGGAGCAGCCGTTCCAGGACGCCCGCGTCCTGGTAGATCTGCGAGCCGTCCTCGTTGTACTTGCGGCAGTTTTCAAACATCAGCCTAAAGTCGGCCAGTAGCTCTTCCACTGACTGGTACTAAAATGAAAATGAGAAAAAGAAATGTTAAAATGACTCACAAAGCAAAAAGTTGTATTTCGAACTTACCACATCATTCTTAATATTCCCATCAATGGTCTTCATGTCAATGGGCGCGGCGATGATCTCGTAGTAGTCGGGGTAGAGCTTCTTCGAGGGCTTGTCCATAAAGGGGTCAATCAGGTAGCGCTCCTCCTCGTCGCGGGCATCGAGCAGGGCCCGGTAGAGGGCGCGAAGGCGCTTCTTCAGCGGCCCCGCCGAGTCGCCCGCCTTCTGCACGCGGCGGACGTTCTTCAGCTCGGCGCTCATCGACTGCACCATCGACTTGCTCGACTTGCGAGTGCTCGAGGAGGAGGAGGTGTTCCGGTGGTGGTGGGCTCGGGCCACCACTCGACTCGATCGAGGAGGAGTGTTCCATTTGGAACTGCCTCTTCCTGATGCCTTTCTCTCCTTGCCCTCTTCACCATCATCGTCGTCATCATCCTCCTCCTCCTCCTCCTCCTCGTCCTCCTCATCATCAGCCTCGCCCGAGGTTGCCCCGCCACCACTTCCTCCTCCGTCCTCCTTGAAGACGGTAATAATCTCCTTCGACTTGATCTGCAGAATCTTCTTCAGCTTCGCCGCGTCCTTGAAGAGCTTCGAGTCGGGCCGGTTGTAGGCCATGGCATTGTCAAAGACCAGCGTCAGCTCAGCGTCAGGCGACTCACTGAATCGTAGTAGCCGGACTAGAAATGAAAAAAGAGGAAAATTAGTAAACAAAAGAAAAACAAACAAAATCAAAAGACTCACCTTAATCCTCGAGCAAATCTGCGCCAGCGAGATCGGTTGCTTAATCTCCCGATAGTAGTCCGGGTAGTGTCTCCGCGAGGGCAGGCGGAAAAAGGGCTCCGAGTAGGGCGTGTCCTTGACGGCATTGTACAGCAGCCACTGCGGATTCGACTCGCTGTCCTCGCTGTCGCTGAAGTTGACGGTGTCCTCGCCGTAGTCGCCGCCGATCATCGAAGTTTCGCCTCCAGCTGCGGCAGCAGCAGCAGCCGCAGCGGCCGTTGCCGCCGCCTCATCATCCTCCTCGTACTTCAGCGAGGCGGTAATCGCCGACCACTTTGGCTGGTAGGGATTGTTTCGCTTCGCCCGAATGCGCTCACTTGATTTCGCAGGCTGGCTTTTGCGCAGTTCAATCTCCGCCCGCTTCGTGGTGACAATCTTCCGCAGGCTGTTCGCGTCCTTGTAGATCTGCGAGCCGGGGGCGTTGTACTTCTTCGCGTTGGTGATCATCAGCAGGAGGTCCTTCTCGAGGTCGGCCAGGGTGGAGTAGGTGTCCGCCGCCTGGATCCTCGAAGCGATGGTCTTCAGGTCGATCGGTTCGGCCACCACCTCGTAGTAGTCGGGGTAGGCGGCCTTGGAGGGCAGGAGCTCGAACATGGTCGACAGCTGGCGGCCATCATCGCTGGTGGCCATCATCACCGAGCTGAAGAGCTCCTCGAAGTGGCTGTCGTGGCCGCCGTTGCTGCCGGTGCTGCCGTCGCAGCCGCCGCCCTCGCTCTCGCTGTTGCTCATCGAGTCGAGGCCTCCGCCTCCGGAACTTCCTGCTCCGGCAACGTTTCCCAGTTGAAGTCCACCGCCGCTGCCGCTCGGCATTTGAGCATCCAAGTTCGAAATGGCGTCATCGTCGCCCGAGTCGAGCGTCCGCGCGTCCGAGGATCCATCACCTCCTGCTCCTCCGTTCCATCTCCAGCTCCTCCAGTTCCCGTTCCTCCTTCTCCGAAGATGTCATCTCGCAGTTCGGTGAAGACCTCCCACAGTTGATCGGCGTCCGCGTACTCGGCGCTGTCCGCCTTGTAGTAGGCCTTCGCATTGCCCACCAGCAGCTCCACGTCGGCGCTGAACTGCTCCAGGTCGTCGTACTCGTCCATGCGGATCTTCTGCTGGATGCGCAGGAGGTCAATCGGAGAGGCGACGACGTCGTAGTACTCGGCGAGGTTCCGCCTCTTCGGCGCCCTGATGAAGGCCTCGCAGAGGACGCGGCCGGTGCCGGGCGCTTTGTAGTTGCGCAGCGAGTCCATCAGCTCCTGAAGCTGTTCGGTCTATTCAAATGGAGGAGGAATTTTAGAACCTGTGTTCCAAAATGAAACAGAAAAGCAGATGACCACTTACCAGATCGTACTTCTTGCTCCGTTTGCGACCTCCGCCGCTGCCGCCGCCACCGCCGCCCTCATCGCTGCTGTCATCAAAGGAGGACTTCTTGCGCTTGCCGGAGGAGCTTGCCAGTCCACCTGTGCCGGTGCCGCTTGACATTGCGGATCAGGGATAGGGATGATGATCAGCAGCAGTAGCTGTAGCGGCAAAAGATGATGGTGATAAGAGAGAACGGTTGGAAAACAAACCAAAACCGGCAAAAACTGGGATAGAAAGTCGCGCTTGAAAGATGGGAACGAGAGAGAGAGAAACAGAAATCACAACACACAAAGACCGCCGAGCAGCGAAGCACTGGGAAAGGTGGGGAGGCGGCAATTTACACACAAGGCGTCGTGGGCAGCGCACCGCGCCTGAGCTGGCCAGGTGAAAGTAGCCACTCGCAAGGCGCCAACTTTTTTTTCGAAGTCCAAAAGTGAAAGATGTAAAATCACACTCCTAAAATAAATTCACTTTACAACGCCGTTTTTGTTTTTGTTGGTTTTTATTGGTTTTTATTTTATTTATTGTGTATAAAATTAAACAAAGCTTTAAAATTGTAAATCAAAATGTTGTCTATCTATGGTATAGATTTGACGTATCATTATTAGCAGGTTTTTCTTAAAATGAACATTTTTTTGCTAGTTCATTTTGAGCTTTCTCGCGCAAAGGACACTGATTGCTAAAAACTGGATGTTTATCATCCAGTTTTTGGTCTGCACAGTTTCCGCATAAAGGACCAACCTTGCGTGTACAATCTTTCCGTTCGTGACCATGTTGGGCGCAATTACTGCATCGGGGTTTGTGTTTCGGACATTTGCTCTTAACATGATTTAATTGTAAGCAATGAGAGCATTGAGGGACGCACGGGTTTACGGGAACTTCGATGTGTTGGTCTATTTTCAGTTTTCGCTGCTTCATGCAAGTATTAAACGCCTCTTTGGTTATGCGAAAAGTAATCACTTTGGTGGCCTGACTATACTCATCCACCTTCTCTTTGACAACATTTTGTTGATTAACATTCATTACCTTAACTACGGAAATAGTAGAAATATGAACTGGCACTTGTGTCACTTCAACTAGATGAGGACAGTTGAAGGGGAAGTATCTTTTTTTGCTAAGGCATTGATTGTTGTTTTTCTTTTGCAAGAGAAACAGTTTAAGAGATTCAAACAGCTGCTTATTATCATAAAGCAACTTGCGCCCGTGTTTAGCAAGACGATCACTTGTGTCGTTTCCATGATCACCAGAATGAGAACGTACATATTGCCAGTGAACGCGGAAAGTTTTATCACTATTTTTGAGTGTTATCAATTCGGTAAAAAGTTCTTCAAAATCAGAATCATATTTAAGCCACTCGCCGGCGTGGTAATAACATTCACTGAATCTGTTGTTGAATCGTTTTTCAATGTTAACTCGAATTTGAGACCAATCTTTATTGCGGCTCCACATCGCCTCCCAATCTTTAACAAATCTGATCAGATTCTGCGAGTCGGTGCGAATTATTAGGGCATCATATGAACTGTGCAACAGGAATGTTATTTTAACTGCTGTAACGGCAGCTTGAATCTCTGCACGATCAGCGTTATGTTTGTGTCCCGTTAGTCGAGAACTAAAATATATAGCCTGTTGAGAACCTTGTTCAGGAATGTAAATACCAAGGCCTTGATGTCAAAAATAAAAAATATAATTAGTAATCAGATTTTAAAACAAATTAATTTTAAAAGCACTGTTTAAAAATAGATTATGGCACATAAATAAACTTTAACTTACATAAGAAATAAGCCTATCTAATATCAATATAGGAAATATTATAGAAAATTGAATGCAATATTAAAAAACTTAATAATGCCAAGAATAAAATAAATTGTGAATTTAAACTAAAAGATTTAAATATTGAAAAGTAATAATAAAGCCAGAGAAAAATAAGAAATATAGTATAGTAATTGAAAAATATAAATAACCAAAATCGAGAAAATAAAAGATATGAAAAAAGTATAATAACATCATTCACCTTTACCACCATCCCATTAAGATTTTTTTAAATAAAAAACATTACCTGCGTAAGGATCCTTTTTGTAAAAAGATCCATCTGTATTAATTTCTAAAATTCTAAGACCATTCTGAAGCGGTAGATTGTCTAGATCAGCTATGCTTTCAAAGCGGTTAAGTTGACTCATTGTGGTTAAATTAGTTACAGCAATAATTGGTGACAATTTCTAATTTTTGGTTAAAATTGACAATCAATTTGATTGTCAATTTGTTTGGATTTGGTAAATTAAATCACCCGATTAGTTTTGATAATTAGCAAGGTAAAACAGTATCTAATAAATAATTGATTAAATTTTGTATTCATGTTACCAATTTTGTAGATTAAAGAATTTGTAGCACTGGTTTAGAGTTGATTCTGCTAAGAAAGTTGGGGTTTCAAATGCAAAATGAGGGAAAATGCGCTTTTTAAAGATGTAGAAACTTTAGTTGCGGAGAGAGGGCGCCTTCAGCGTCTGTCAGCCACTGACTCAAAACTCACCAAAAAGTAAACAAAGTAAGCCAAAAGGTTTTTTTCTCTAAATAGATCATAAAAAAGTTAAAACAAAACGATTTCTTTTGGAATAAATGAATATAAGGTATTGCAAGCCCTTTTGATGGTGGTTATGATGGTGAAAAATGGAATTTTTGGTGTGTACACACAACAGGGATAGAGTTTTTGAGCACAATGAAGCGAGTTTTCCCATTTTTGAGATTCAAAAAGGGTCCTAGCAAACCTAGTTACCTTAAAAAACAGTACAGACAGGCGTCTAACAGACCCAGCTATGAGTCTGTGAGGTTTTTTTAGGGATGCGAGTAAATGATGGCGCTTTTGATTGATTTATCGTATATATCTTACCTAAAGGCGAGAAGTATGATAGAAACTCAGCAAAAGTAGGAGTCCAGGGACAGGAAGAGGCGTAGACCGATGACTGATTGAAGACGGGACTTTATAAAAAAAGTTGGGGTTAGAAAGGAATGATTTTGGGACATACGAACCGTTTTTTAGTGTTGAAAATGCAAAGAAACACAAGTAAAAAACACAAGTTAAAAACACAACAACAACAACTGCTGTAGTCGGAGGCTGAAAGCCGAATGAGCAGCAAGCGGCAACTGCGGCCTTTTATAACTTTTGCTGCCCCTCAACCTAGTGGCAACACCAGGCTGTGGTGTGCATAAGGCTGTGGAGTAGTGGCCGAGGCTCACTAATTTTATGCCACTACTCCACAACTCAACGTATACCACTGCGTGGTGTTGCCACTACGGTAGTTGCAAGTGACAAAAACATTGAGGTAGACTGATTGTTTGCCGCAATCCAAAAAAATTATGATATTGTTGCAGTCCCTCTGCACTGCGATTCAATACTAGGGACGGCGTTTTTCTTGTTGTTTACTACTGTGAGCTTTGCTCAGCACAGTAAATAGTGTTTCATAACTTTTTCAAACCAAGGCAAATAATCAGTCTAACTAAGGCGCTTTGCAGCAAACATTTCGATTACAACGGCTCACTGGCGTCATCGTTTGAGAACAAATAAAAGCAAAAAACATAAACAACAGTTCAATCTTTTAAGAAGAATTTAATTGAGCAATACTCTGCGTAGATGATTTCATTTAATTAACAAATCATCAGAGAACAAACAAACAAAACTTTCACTCTTTTTCCATTTTCTCCCCCTTTCCAATTTCTTTCTTCTTACTGTCCCGCTTCTTCTTTCACTCGTGATCACGAGAGGCGCAGTTCCCACAGCGGACCTAGGCGCTGGTGCAGTCCTTCGCGAGGTGATCATTGATGGCCAGACAGCGGGAACATTGGCGAATGCCCGGATTGACGCGGCAGGTGATGTGCGAATCGAGGCGGAGATGGCGTCGGTCCATGAAGGCGTTGTACAGTTCCGGCGTGCATCGGAGAACGACGTTTTTTGCCGCGCCAAAGTCCATTTTCTTCTCGCAGAGGAAAGCAGCGGCCCCCGCCGGCAGCAACTTCACCACTGCTGCAGCACATTGTGCCTGAGCTGGCAAAGTAAAAGTAACCATTCGCAAAGCGCAAACTTTTTTTTAAATCCAAAAGTGAAAATGGCATACTCAAAATAAGATCGCTTTAAAAACAGAGTTTCTTTTTATTAGATTTTTAAACATAAAATCAAATAAAGTTTTTAAATTTTAAAACAAAATGGTTTTGTGTTTTGCATAACAAGAGTATTGAAGAAGCTCATTTATCGTCAAGTTGTTTTTAATTGTAAATTTTTTTTGTTAATTCATTTATAGCTTTCTCGCGCAAAGGACACTGATTGCTATAAACAGAATGCTTAGCATTGAATTTTCGGTCTAAGCAATTGCCGCATACAATATCAGAATTTTGTCTAGTTGTACATTTTTCAAAAGAGTGATTATGTAGGGCACATTTACTGCATCGTGGTTCGAGTTTCGGACATTGGCTCTTTAGATGATTTAATTGTAAGCAATAAGTGCATTGAGCAACGCATGGATTTACGGGAACGTTAATGTGTTGGTCTATTTCCAATTTTCGAAGCTTCATGCAGGTGGTAAACACCTCTTTGGGTGTGCGAACAACAATCCTTTTGGTGGCCGGGCAATACTTGTCCTCCTTCTCTTTGACGACATTTTGTTGAGAAATTTTCATAGTCTCTACTACGGACATAGTAGAAATATGAACTGGCACTTGTGTCACCTCAACTAGATGAGGACTGTTGAAGTTGAAGTTGAGGTTTTCTTCGCTGTTTTGGCATTGATTTTTGGTATTATTTTGCAGGAGAAACAGTTTTAGAGATTCAAACAGCTGCCTATTATCGTACAGCAACTTGCGACCATATCTAGCAAGACAATCACTTTTGTCGTTGCCATCATCACCAGAATGAGCATCTACTTTGTACCAGTGAACGCTGAACACTTCATTGCGACTTTTGAGTGTTAACAATTCGGTAAAAAGTTCTTCAAAATCAGAATTATATTTAAGCCACTCGCCGGCGTAGTAATAATTTTTACTGAATCTGTTATTGAGTCGTTTTTCAATTTCGACTCCAATTTGAGACCAGTCTTTTTCACGGCTCCATATCACTTCCCAATCTTTAACGAATCTGATCAAATTCAGCGAATCGGTGCGAATTATTAGAACATCATATAAGCTGTGCAGCAGAAGTGTTATTTTCACTGCTGTTATTGCTGCTTGAATTTCTGCACGATCAATATTTTGTTTGTGCCCAGTTAGTCGAGAGCTAAAATATATAGCTTGTTGAGAGCCATGTTCAGGAATGTAGACACCAACACCTAGATAAATAAAAATATAAAATATAATTAGCAATCAGATTTCTTTAAACCAAATTACTTTAAAAAGCGCTGCATTACATTTAAATTTACAAATATGAAAATGGAAGCTGGTTTGCACAAAAATAATCTAAAACTTACATAAAAAATGAATTGAAATAAAATAATAAAACCTGAGCCAAAATAAGAAATGTATCGAATGAAAAATGTAGTTGAAAATTGATAATATTTAAAAAAATTGATAAATTACAATGTCAAGATATTGATTATTTGATTGATTCAAGCCCAAAGGGTATAAATGAAGACAACGAAATCTTGCTAATTTAATTGGGTTTTCATGTGACAAATGTCGTTACTTTACCATCCTACTTGATTGCTAGAACTTCAGTTTTCGTCGTATTGAGCTTGCGTTAACAACAATCATATTGATAACTATTTTGTTAAGTATTGCCTTTTTCTTGAACAGTTCCCCCGCCCATTCATCAGAGTCATTCTTTAAGACAGCACTTTTATGTTTTTAATCAAATATACATTACCTGCGTGTGGATCCTTTTTTGACCAAGATCCATCTGTGTTGGCTACTAAAATTCTACGATCATTCCGAAGCAGTAGATTGCGCAGATCGGCATCGTCTCCAGCGCGTTTAAGTTGGCTCATTGTGCTTAAATTAGATGACTGTGACAGCAGTACGGCAACTGCCACAAGCTTCTAAGCACAATAGTTTGAGCGATTAGAGAGTTGGAATTGGAACAAAGCAGCAGCAGTAGTGGTGTGGTCGAGGAACAAGGTGCAAACGCAGACTGATTGACGACGGGATTCTACGAGAACTACGGGGGGGGGGACGGAACTGTGATCTCGGAGCACACGAACCTTGTTTGTTGGTACTGACAATTTGTGGTCAATGTGACACGAGGAGAAACAAACAAACACAACAAGTGGAAGCTGAGAGCAGAATGGAGTGGAGAGGAGCGAACGGCGACTCGTGACACGTGACTTGCACTTCTTCACTGTGCAGTGCGCTCACAGAATTGTTCCACTGTTATCTTTTCCTGCACAGTGAGCAGCACTTTCTTACGCAAGCATCACACTGCGTTAATTGCTTCCACAAAGCTGACACACTGTACACCAAGTTTTTTAGCAGCGGTGCTAACTGGAGAAGAAGTGCTGGAAAATGGTGGCTGGCAAAAGCCACTAAACAAACAGGACAAGATTTGTCAGGATTTTTTGAGTAAACTACAAACATATCTTTACCTGGCGGCTCACAGGCGACATCGCTTGAGAGCGATTGGAGCCAAAAAAAAGGGAGTTTTTAATGAAGAATTTAATTGAACGATAACGTTCGTGTGGGTGATATTATGTAGGGAACTAAAATTTTTTCCTTTTAAAGGAAACCGTGTTCTATTTTAGTAATCCGACGTTGAGCAACGAACCGCGAGGACTTAGTCATTGCGCACTATTCCGGCACGATAGGGAGTGGTAAAGAAGAAGAGTTGATTCCATGCCAAAAGACTTGGAGCCCAGCCAAAAAAAAGTCACTAGTGCTCTGCCCAGAACACTGAAATGCGCAACTATAAAAGGGTGTGCGAATAGAAAGGGGTGGTTGCATGGGCCATCACTGGTTCCGAGGCGTAACCCCATCACCTGTAATCCGAAGAACCCCAAGGCAACAGCCCCAGCCGAGCCGAGGTATAAAAGGACGACGACGACAACGAGGAGCCGACAGAACAGAATGGATCAAGTGATCGATGAACAGTGCACGGGACTAGCAAACAGCAACTGAGCTCAGACAACAACTGAGCAACAAGAGAACCTATGACTAGCCAAAAAGCTAGGTCTTTTGAGAGCTGACACGCCGGGACACTCCGTTAAACTGCTAACTGTGTAAAGGCTCACAGGCAAAAAAAAAATAAAAATGAAATCTTTAATGAAGATCTTTTAATTGAGCGATACTGTGCGTGTGGTGGTGATTTAATTTACAATTCTTATGAGAAAACAAACAAAACTCATTTCACTCCTCCTCCACTTCCACCACCTCCTCCCCTTCAACTTCAACGCCCTCCGCCTTGCTGTCCCTCTTCTTCTTCCTCTTCCGCCTGTCCTTCTTCGTCTTCGTCTTCTCCAGTAGGTTCTCCTTGTTCTCCCCTTCCTCCTCCTCCTCCTCCTCTATATTTTCCTCCTCCTCCTCATCATTTTCTTCCTCATCCTTATCAACTTCCGTTTCCTTCTTCTCCTTGGCCTTCTCAGCGACGGCCGCCGCCAGGTTCCGCCGGAAGGCGACCCTCTTCAGCGCCACACTGGCCAGCCGCTCCTGCTCCAGCTGGCGCAGTGGACATTGGCTGCTGAAAGCCGAGTGGTCGCCCACCTTGCCCTCGTCCAGGCAGTTTCCGCAGGTGGCCCCAGCATTTCCGGCCGCCGTGTTGCTACTCTCATCATTCCACGTCCCGGAAGCGGCCGCCGTCCAGGAGGGCCGTCGACAGCCCTTCCACTCGTGGTCGCGGGAGGCGCAGTTGCCGCAGCGGACCTGGGCGCTGGTGCAGTCCTTCGCGAGGTGGTCGTTGATGGCCAGACAGCGAGAGCACTGCTTGATGCCCGGATTGACGCGGCAGGTGATGTGTTGATCCAGGCGAAGATGGCGCCGCTCCATGAAGGCGTTGTACAGCTCCGGCGTGCAGCGCAGTACGACGTCCTTCGCCGCGCCAAAGTCCATGTTCTTCTCGCAGAGAAAGGCAGCGGCCCCCGCCGGCAGCAGCCGCACCACCGCCGCCTTGGGAATGTGCATCGGCACGGCCATCACCTCGAGCAGATTTGGCGTGAACTTTTGGGCCAGGTTTTGCCCTAGCTCCAGGCTTTCCAGCCGCTCCACCAGCTGCCGCTGCTCAAAGTGCGAGGAGGGCGCCAGGTTCAGCGTCAGCTTCAGCGAGTTGTACAGTTGGGCGTTGTTGTACGGCAGCCGCCGCCCCAGTTTGCTGAGCATGTCGCTGACGTCGTTTCCGTGGTGGTTCGAATGGGCCCTCACCTTCTGCCAGTGGACCTCGATGGGCGGCGACTTGGAGGTAAGGTCGTCACCTCGCTGCACGCGCTCCAGCGCCTCAAACAGCTCCTCGAGGTCCTCCTCGTAGCGGTGCAGACTTCCGGCGGGGTAGCCAATGGCGCTGAACTGCAGCCAAGCACTTGAATGTGCTCTCGAATGAGCGGCCATCCGCCCCGGGCCCATGGCCGGCCCAGTGTCGTACAAAGTAGAGGAGGTTCAGGGAATCGGTTCGGAGGGTGAAGCCGGCCGGAAATCGACCTCGGTAGTGGTAGGCGATTTTCAGCGCGGTCACGGCGGCCTGAATTTCCGCCCGGTCGATGTTCTGCTCGGATTTGGGCCGTGCAGGCGGGCGCTGAAGCGCAGTTTCAGCGCGGGAATGTACACGCCGACGCCTGGTGAAAAGAGGGGGAAAGAAGAAGGATTTTTAGAATGTGCTTTTAGTGAGATTATAAAGTAAAACTAACAAAGAAGCTCAACAAAAGGAAGTTTTCAACTCAAATATTTACACAGCTCAAAACATTTCAATTTTCTAAAGCAGAGCCCCTCTGTGTTTGCCCTTTAGCGAAAGTTTTCATTACTTTCTGGATTCCCTCCCTCTCTTTTCGTAATTAAATTACCATATAAAATGTTCTGCAATTTTGGATTTACATTTACACAAAGGCTTCAGCTCCAAAGCCTAAAGCCCACAACCTACTACCACTCTGCAGGATTAAAAGTTTGCTTTAATTAAAAGTAGAGCTCTTTCGAGCTTTCTTTGTGAAAGCGAGAGTGAACTGCTTTTCTGTAAAAGGAAAACGAACGTTTTCGCCACAGTCATGCGTTCCGCGTTTTCCAACTCCAAAGCAGTAGGCAGTAGAGTTTTCTCTCTCACTTTGAACGCCAAAGAGAGAAAGAGAAAGAGACTGTTGCATTAACTCGTACAGAACAGACAGTTTAGAACTAGAACGTGTGTGCAGTCGCACACCCTCGACTTCATCGACTTCGTCGTCGTCGTCGACCTTGTCAGTGGCCACTCGCTTTCTCGTTTTCAATGCTACTAAAATGTGAGCTTCTATTGAAGTCTGATCGTAAAGTAGAAGAAAAGAACACACATAAAATGCACACAAACACTGGACAAGACTTCTGCAGCAGCTACGCCGTAGTTGCAGACACAAGGCATCTTTCTTCTTTCTCCTCTTCTTCTTCTACTGACTAAACTAATCATAAATTACCTCTTTCTCTATAACTTCAAGTGGTCGTCGTTTTGTAGTGAGCACAAAAACCCGTTTCCTGACTAAAGCAAAGGTGTACTAAAAGTGATTCTAAGAACGATAACAAAAGCTGTGGCTAGCTAAAAAAAGCAAACTACAAAAAGGGATCCTGGGAAAATTAGGAGCAATAAAGTAGAAGGGAAAAGTGTTGAGCTATGAGCTTTCAGTCATAACAAGTAGGAAAATGTTGTTGTTTACCTGCGTACGGCTCGTCCTCGGCCCAGCTGCCGTCGGTGTAGATGACTAGACTGTTGGGCACCTCGCGGACCGGCGGAATGTTCATGTCGACGATGTCGCTCAGAACTTCGGTTCGAGTCATGATGAGGATGAGGAAATGATGATGATTATGTATAGTGATGATGATAATGAAAGCGAAAGAGGGAGAGAGAGAGAGAAATGATGAGGATGCCAATGAGGTGAGTGTTGTTGTTGTTGTGTTGTTGATGAATGCTGATAAAAAGAATTTGACAGAGCGAGGCTGCTTTTCTAGCTTCTACGGTCAATTTGCAGTCGCCTCAACGACGACCACTAGGCTTGGCAGTGGTGTAAACTGTTTCGAGGTTGAAGAGAGGAGGTGAACTTGCTGTTGTAGAACACACTACTGTTTCAACCTTTTGGCATTTAACAAAATACAAGTGATTGCAACTTTTAGGCGAGTTTTGAAGCACGCTGAGCAAGCGGATTATTTTTGCTATGAATGGGGTATTTTTTCTGCCTGCACAGCAGCAGCAGCAGCTGTTGATGATGATGTCAAAGATTGTGATGATAAGAGGAAGAGTGCGAGATAGTTTGTTGATAAACTCGAGGTATGAAGCGTGATAAGCCGCTGAATTTGCTTCAAAAGCAGATTTTTTGCTGCTGCTGTGCTGCCGAAGTTGATGATGATGAAAGTTGATGTTGATGAGATCAAAGCGCTGACACTAGTGAAAACAACAACTCAACAGTGTGTGACTGGCAGTTAAAGGTGACACTTTGACGCTTTAAGCACACGAGCACCGATGACTTCTTTTCAGCAGCTTGTCGAAATCACGGACAAAATAAGTGGAAACAAAACAAAAACAAAATCGAAACAAAACAAACAATTTCTCCGCTTCAAAAGCTCAGTAAGGCAATGACATCCTCTTCCTCTGGTTCTTCTGTTTGGTGTGATGATGATGATGACAACAAATTCCAAACGAAATCGAAGCTTATCAGAGAGCTTTCAGGGAGAGAGAGATTGTTGACTACCAGATTTTGACAAGCTGCGGTTATCACTTGACGAGTGTTTGAAGTGTTTGGAGTGTGGAAGACTAACAACAACAACAACGACGACTGAACGACAGAGAGAGGTTCACACACTTGCCGCATCTCTCCTCTTTCTTTCGACTTTCTTCTCCTCTCTGTTTCACAACACGAACGAGAGAGAGTGTCCAGCGTGAGTGTTGGAGAGTGAAATTGGTGAGAGAGAAGGAAGAAAGAGTAGGCGAGTTTGATTATATAGACGATTTAAAGACTTCTCTTCGAAGAAAAAGTAGAGATGAGAAGGGAAGGCTTACTATATGATTCGGTCGAGGTTGAAGAAAAAAGGCAAAAAAAGTTTCACCTAATTTCGACTTTTGAAGAGCGTGTTTACAAAAAGCGCAGCTTTCTTTCTTTGTGTCCGTTACCTGTGTGCTCAAGACGAGAGAGAGCGAGCACCAGCGGGCAAGGGCCAAAGGCAGCGTGCGGCCTTCTTGGCTCCTCCCCCTTTGCAGAAATCGATTCTAGATCAATCGATAGAAGGCGCAAGAGGGCTCAAGATATTTCTTTTTTCGAACTTTCTAAAGAAGTTTGCACTACCTGCCACCTGTTGTGCTTCCTTTATTGATGAGGTGTTTCGAAATGGAAATAAAAACAGAAGAATCCTAGGAATCGGTAAAGTTGGCCTTTCGCTTCTCCAGAAGGCGGCCATGCCCTCTTTTTGGTCATTCTAGTGGGAAAAGAAGTTATCATTACTATCAAGATAAAAACATCAAAACCAAAAGAAAATTTACCGTGGCAAAAGTCATCTGAAAGAGCCGTCGCTCCGTTTCCAGGCCCTGTTTCAGTGTCGTCTCCTGCGAAGCATTTACTGCAGCCTTCGCCGCGGCGCTGGTCAACTTTGAGGTCTTCTCGGAGATCGTTTCGCCCAACTTTACCGCCTCCTCGAGCAGCCTTTCCGCTGGGAAGATCTTGCTCACCAGACCTAAGAAAAAAGGGTTTGAAAATGTCGACCCAAATCGAAAGCCACTCCAAAGCTTACCAGCTTTTAAAGCCTCTTCAGCAGTCATCGGCAGCCCCGTCAGTATCATCTCCATCGCCCGGGACTTTCCAATGGCCCTCGTTAGCCTTTGAGTTCCACCAGCCCCAGGACAGGTCCCAATTCGAACTTCAGGCAGGCCAAACTGGCGCCCTCGCCGGCGTAGACTATGTCGGCCATAAGCGAGATCTCGCAGCCGCCGCCGAACTGCAACAAAAAGCAGGAGAAATAGAACGTCAGAACTTCAAAACAGAAAATGTAAACAAACTCACGGCAAAGCCGTTGACGGCGGCGATGATCGGTTTTGAGACATCGGTGGAAATCTGGTCCCACTGGGCGGGAAAGCGGCTGAGGAAGATCTGCTTCAGGTCCTGGGCGCCCATCTGTTTGATATCTGCGCCAGCTGAAGACCGAAATCGAGGTTTTAGAAGATGGAACAGCAAAACCAAATTAGACAAACTTACCGGTAAAGAGCTTCTCCGAGCCGGTGATGATGATGGCGCCAATCTTCTCATCGCGGTCAAAGGTTTTCAGCGCCTGTATCAGCTCGCTCATCAGTCCATTGGAGATGGCATTGAGGGCTTTTGGCGGTTGAAAGCCACTAGGCCCACATTTTCTTGGGCGCCTCGTCGCTCGACTTTAATGAACTCGTAGGAAGCTGAAGAGGAATAAGTTAAAATGAAGTTCTACTTGTCATCATCATCATCCTCACCTTTGGTAGAGAGACCACGAAGAAGAAGATGTCCATTAGATTTTGAAGATATTTGACGGAAGAGATTTCGGGCGATCATGTTTTGAGTGCTTACATCAGCAGCAGCAGCAGCAAAACAACAACAACAAACAAGTGTACCTCAGTGAAGTGTGATCATCGCCGTCGTCGTGGTAAAGATTACGAAATAATAGAAATCATCATCTGCAGACGACACACTGCTGCTGCTGCTTATCATCCTGCTTCACCAGCAGCAAAGTACTCGCCTTCCTCATCTTCAATCTTCTCACCATTTTCTCACCATAAATAGTCCAACATTCCTGAAACCTAGTCGAAAAAACATCATTATTTTTCTCACATTTTTCGGATAAACTTTCCCAAAAACAAAAAACAAAACTCACCCAAAAACATATTCTCAACTACACTGAAAACAACAACCAGAAAAGAGTCACTTCACCCAAAGCAGCAGCACCAGCAGGTTTGGCGCCAAATCCTCAAAACGAGAGAGTCACTCAACCAAAAGCAAACTACAGTCCACTCTCTCCTCACATCTTCTGCTGGCAGCAAAAGCACCAGCACACCGTATTGGCGTGATGTACCAAGCGCAGCGCAAGAGGAGAGAAAGAGCAAGCACAATCTCCTGACGTCAGTTCTCTTTCTCTTTCTCTCCTTTGCCTGTGTGACAAGGCTGTCTCCAAGTAAGCTCCGCCTGATCGTCCGATGTTGTGGCCAGAGCGCAAAAAGTCGGCAAAACACGCGATCGAGGATACCTCTGCTGTCTGGTCGTGGACACTTCCACTAAGTGAATCACTGGAGGCACTGACACCGAGGCTCAGGACACACCATCATCATCTTCTCCGCAGCAGCAGTGGTCTTCCGAAAATCAGTTCGAAATCAGACGCTCTGTCTCTCTCTCCCTGGTCACGCCACCGAAAACTTTTTCGTTTCTATTTCTCTCACCACCACCACCGCCATCAAGGATCCTTGTACTCTCTTTCTTTTCTACAGTTGTACGACAGTTCTACCACCAAAGCATCAACACAGCACACACTCACCAGACAAAACTCTCTCGCTCTCACAAGCAAGTGAGCAACCTTCAAAGCTCACGCAATCTTTCTCAGGCTTTCTCTCAAAGTGGTCTCGCGCCTTAGTCGTATGTTTTCTCTTTCACTATTTTCGGCTGGTGTGATCACCAACACCTTCGTTTCGTTAACTAATTGCCAACTCCTTCTTCTTCTCTTTCTTCTTTCATAGCACTCACTTGAAGATACCTTCTTCATCTTGAGCTCACCTGAGCTGTAGCATCCCTGACCGCCTTAGCTAACTAGCTGGCTGGGTTGTCTCTTTAATAGTCACCTCATCATCTCGCAAATCCATCTTTGATCACCCCATCACATCAACCTTCACCACCACCACTTCAAACATGAACACCAACGTCCCACTCTCGTCTTTGTCACAGCAGCAGCAGCAGCAACAGTCGCAGCAGCAGTTCTCAGTCAACAACAGCAACAACTCAAACCAGCTCGACCAGCAGCTTCCCTTTGACATTGACCTCTTTGCCTCCAACCCCAATTTCATCATGGACGGCTCCGCCAGCTGGGCCACCAGCGTTTTTCCCGACCTGGACGACGCCATGCTGCTGCAGGACCTGAAGGACGAGAACTTTGACACGCTGTTGGAGAGCATCAACCTCTCTGACGACCATCTGATGGCCGACCTGACCATGGACGCCTTCTCCTCCTCTGCCTCAGATCTGAATCTGTCCTCGTCCTTTGACGATAGCACTTGCAAGCAGCAGCAGCAGCAGAGCTTTAATGTTTCAAACAGCAGCAACGGCAGTGGCAATACTCAGCAATTCTCAAACTCCACGAACTTTGGCTTTTCTCAGCAGCAGCAGCCAATTCAGATGAACAACAGCGGTGAGAACATCTTTAATTTTGTTCCTCAGCAGCAGCAGCAGCAGAAGCCCTTTGCTTTTAACGCCAACGCTGCCAATCAGTTTAGCTTCAACTTTGTCGAGCAGCAGCAGCAACAAATTCAGCCTCAGCAAACCGTTCAGATGATAACGACTGCTTCATCATCTAACACTGAAGAGCTGAAGCCGGACATTAGTCAGCTGCTGCTGAACAACAGCGGCAACAACATCGTCGACAACGGTGCAAACAACAACAACCAGGCAGTGAAGGCCGTGCAGATTGTCAAGCCAACTCTGCAGCAGCAGCAACAGCAAGCTCAGCAACAAAACACTTCAGCAAGTCAACAGCAGCAGATTCAGCAGATTCAGCTATCAGCAAACGCTGGACAGCAACAACAGCTTCTGCAGCAGCCACAACAGCAGCGCCTGATCGGCATCAACACCGACACCGGCCAGACCGTCTTCTACCAAATGCCGCCCAATGTGATCTTCAAGGAGGCAACGGAAGATAGGAAGAGTCCGATTCAGGCGCAGATTGCGCAGATGGCCGCAGCAGCAGCAGCAAACCCAACAACAACAACAACAACAGCAGCCAGTTCAGATCGCCCTGCAAACCGGTCCTAACCAGCTGCCGCAGTTTGTGACCATTCTGCCCGCCAACACCGGTTCTGGTCAGAAGACCATCCTCGCCACAAATAACTTAAACTCTCAGCAGCAGCAGCCTACATTCTTCACAATTCCCACGGCTAATCTGCAAGCTCTTCAAACTAATCAGCAGGTAAAGTTTGCCATAAAACCTGGTCAGCAGCAGCAGCAGCAGCCCATCTTTGCCACCACAGCGGCGGGGCCGATCATTCTGCAGTCGACCAAGGATGGCGGCTCTCTGGTTCAGCTTGCTACTACAACCGAGAATAAGGTGCCCATTCAGCGCTTTAATCCAGCTCAGCAGCAGAATCCAAAGATTATCCTCGCCAACAATGCGACTGATGTGGTGAAGATTGCCCAGCAGCAGCAGCAGCAGCAGGCTAAGGTATCAAACGCCAATGGCAAACAGCAACCTCAGCAGCAGCCCATCAACGTAAACATCGCCTCGATGATGTCCATGTCCTCCCCGTCCTCGAGCGTCGGATCACCTCAGGGAAGCGGTGGTCAAGCGCTGGTGACCATCCCTGAGAAGCGGTCCGCCCACAATGCCATTGAAAAGCGCTACCGCTCCTCCATCAACGACAAGATCCTCGAGCTGAAGAACCTCATCGCCGGACCGGATGCAAAGCTGAAGAAGGCGGTCATTCTGCGGAAGGTGATTGACTATGTGGCCTTTCTTCGGCGGCGGAATGAGACCTGGAGAAGGAGGTGGAGGCGCTGAAGCGGCTGCTCAAGGCGGCGAACATTAACATCGTCAACTCCTCGGTCAATTCGGGCCCGGAATCAATTCTGTTCAGCAGCAGAATCCGAGCTCTCCAGGAGGCTATTCTGCAGCGAATTCTCCCTCTTCAGCCTCTTCCGCCTCTTCGCCAATGTCTGCGGCCAGTCCTGCTTCAACGACGACCACCACGGAAGGTCGAAATAGCAGCAGTTTGCAGGCGCCGGCCACGCCCCCGATGAACTACAACGACCCAACGCGAATCGTCTGCTTCGGCCTCATTCTCAGCATCATCGCCTTCAACCCGCTGGGCTCTTTTATGGGCAATGGAAATTCACCTTCTTCGGCTTCATCTTCTGCTGAAGGAGGAAACTACGCCAGCCGCACCATTCTCAGCTTTATGAACCCGGAGGAGATTGACGCCGCCACCTGGATCCGCCTGCTCAACTTCTCCATCATGGACGTACTGATATGGGCCATAAACATTGCCATCTGCTACCGCTTCTTTACAATGGCTTTTAGAAAGCGGACGCTAAACTACAGCCCTGCAGCTCACAATGGAAACCTCTCTCGGGCGAACAAGTACCTCGCTTCGGGCGACCTGAAATCGGCGAAGACTCATTATGAGCTGGCGCTGGAGGAGATTAACGGGGCGTATCGGGTCCCCCGGTACTTTGTCCCCAGAGCGCTGATGTTGGCGAAGGCGCTGGGAAAGCTGGTGCTGAATGAGCTCTACGTGGGGGCCATTCTTAGACGACATGCTCAGCAGGAGCTGGAGGAGACGGAGGGAACTTCTCTTCATCTTCAACTTCAAACTCCAAAGTTTCGACTTCTTCAAATGACAAGGAAGACCTCGCCTCGAAGATCCTCTGCTTCATCTACTGCAAACTGGCGATGATTGAGCTGGTGGAGCGGTCGGGGCGGCTGTCGATGACCGCCTACCTCTACGCCTTTGAGGCCGTCAATGAGGCCTTTACCATCGAGTCTTTGGACTCTTCATCAAACTCCTCTTTATCAACATCTTCAGCAGCTCAGCAGCAAGGGCCACCGCTCGATGGCCTACCTCGTGACGGCCATTCTCCTGAAGAACAGCAGCCGCTACAGCCTCTGGGCGCGGTACTTTATGCACAAGGCGATCCGGGCCAGTTCGAGGGCCATTCGCGAGGACCAGTTCCTGATGCGGCCCATTGGGCGAGATACTTTCAATAAGCCCTATCTGACGTGGAGCTACGTCTTTGAGAAGCCGTCCATCTTTATTCGCACCTCGGCGGACGTGAGTTCGGCGATGGCCTTCATCGGGGCGAAGTACCGGAAGTACCTCATTAAGAAGTGCATTCTGACGCTGATGAACCCGAGGCCGGGGGTGAGCATTGTCGTGGTGGACAGTTCGGAGAAGGATTCGAAGAATTCGAAGGATTCTACTACAGGAATCCTCGATTGCCAACAACCGCCTCTCATTTCTGGCGCTCATTGACGAGCTGGAGAAGAACTCGGTGCAGTACAGCGACGAGATCAGCCTCTGGTGGTCGCAGGTGATTCGCCTCGCCTTCTACTGGATCACCGACAATGAGGCGATGGCCAATTCGGTGGTCGTGGCTTTTCCGCCCGCTCTTCGCAACAACTCCCTGGCCATCTCGCTCCTCCTCACCAGCTGCCTGCGAAAGTACCTCCACCTGAAGGGGGAGAAGATACTGCAGCTAAAGAAGAACAACACAGCTCAAACTCCAACAAAAACTTCCGCAATTATCAACTCTTCTGGATCGAGGCAGCTACGAACTTCGACGGTCCTTTGAGGCGACGGCGGCCAACGGCGGCAGCGGCGGCCAGTACGATGACTGCTACCAGCAGCTGCTCGAAGCTTATCAGCTGCTCGCGGTGGACTGGCTGCTGGCCACGCGGATTAAGCTCTGGCAGGCGATGATGGACTTTAACGGAAGTTCTTCGATGATCTCCTCCTCCTCTCAGCCCGCGCCCGCTTCATCAGCAGCTTCCGCCAGGACCTGGCCACCCTGCGGTACATGGTCGCCGGTGGCCTGGTCCCCTCGGCGGCCAGCAAGCTGTACTTCTACGAGGGCGCCTATCGTCTGGTGGCCGGAACTAATCCCCTCGTGGCGCAGCACTACTTTAGCAGGGCGCTCAGGAAGCGAGGCGCCGGGAGCCGGGGACTCCACCTCGATCATCTGCGTCAACGGAAGCGGAAGTGCTGTTTCGAATTCGAATTCTTTGAGTACTTCCGGTTCTGGAGGCGGCGGAGGCGAGGAGACGAGCTCCTGAACGACGAGCACGACTGGGCGGGCAGTCTGGCGCTGGCCGCCGCCTACCTCCCCGCCCAGTGTTTCTCCTGTGAGGGGGAGAGGGCGGGCAGTGCCGCGGAGGCGGAGGCAATCCGCGGAAGGTACCGGCGGGCGAGGCAGATTATGACCTAGACCTAGGTGGAAATAGTCTTTTTCTCATCTCAAACTTTGTTATCCCCTCTTCTTTATCTTTTGATTGTACTCTTTAGCTTTTCTTGTTCACCCATTTTCATCCTTATCATCATCATCGTTTAATTTAAAATTGAAATAATAATAAATAGTAACAACAACAAAAATTGAAAGAGGGGATCACTTTAGGGCGATTAGTTAGCGGTAATTAGCAATTAGAATAATAAATACTAGCCTAGGTGTGTGTGTTTAAGGAGAAGAGGAGAGAACCGGGATTGATGCTCTTGGGATTGATGGAGGTGGTGGGAAAGGGTAGCAACACTCGAAGAGAGGAGAAGGATAAGATCATCAGCAAAACGAAAAACAACAAAAAGTTACGAGATGGTCAAAGCGCAGGGATTTTTGAAGATGATGGTCTTCACTTCACTTGAGGTTCTTGATAATCTCCGCGGTGAACTCGCTGCAGGTGGCCTTACCTCCCAGATCGCCGGTCAGCAGGCGACCCTCGCGAATGACATCAAAGCAGGCCCGTTCAATGTTGTCCGCGTACTGGTTCAGCTTCATGTACCGCAGCATCATGATGGCGGAGAGGAGGAGGGCAGGTGGGGTTCGCTTTGTCCTGGCCGGCAATGTCGGGGGCGGTGCCGTGGACGGACTCGAAGACGGCCCCCTCTTTGCCGATATTTCCCGAGGGCGTGATGCCGAGGCCGCCGATGAGGCCGGCGCAGAGGTCGGAGAGGATGTCGCCGTAGAGGTTGGGCATGACGAGCACGTCGAAGCGGGAGGGGTCTTGCACCATCTAAGGAGGGGAAAATGTTGTTATGAAAATGTTCGAAATAGAAAAAAAGGTTTAGACTTACGTTGAGGCAGACCGTGTCCAGGTACATCTCCTTGTACTTGATCTCCGGGTGCTTCTCCGCCGTCTCGCGACAGCACTGCAGAAAGAGGCCGTCGGACATTCGCCTAAAAAAGTTGAGGATTTGAGGTTTTAGAATGGAAATTAAATCGAAGTTTCTGCATCCCACTTACATAATGTTGGCCTTATGGACCGCCGTCACCGTCTTGCGGCCGTTTGCCTTCGCATACTCAAAGGCGTACTCGGCGACGCGACGACTCGCCGGCTCGGTGATCAGCTTGATCGACTGGACGACGCCGGAGACGATCTGAAAGAGAGAAGATGAGATTAGATTAGATTAAAAAAAAATAAAGGTTCGACGTTACCTCATGCTCAATGCCACTGTACTCGCCCTCGGTGTTCTCCCGAATCGTCACGATGTCCACGTCGTCGTACAGCGTCTTGTAGCCCTCCACCGAGCGACAGGGGCGGATGTTGGCGTAGAGGGAGAAGACCCTATGAAAAAGAGAGGGATTAGATGATTTCGAAATAACTTCCACTACTTTCGAATCTCCAAATTGAGCGAGCGGTGGCCCTTGCCGATCGGCGTCGCCAGCGGCCCCTTCAGGCCGATGCGGTTCTTCAGAATCGAGTCGATCGCCTTCTGGGGGATGCTGAAGCGGCCGTCCGGCCCTTTTACCGGCGTCACATCGACCTTCTCCCAGGTGATGGGCACCTTCGCCGCCTCGAAGATCTGCTGCACGGAGGCGGAAATCTCCGGGCCGATGCCGTCGCCGGGAATCAAGGTCACGACGGTGGACTCGCTGCGGATGCTGCCCAGGGCAGAACGTGGGCCTGCTCCTCGGATGAGGCAATTTAGAAATGGCTTCTGTTTTGTGTTTGGAAGAAAAAAGTAATTAGAAACGCTAGATTAGATTAGAAAAGGCTGTACAGCAGCTCTTTTCAACTCACAAGTGTCCTATGCATGGTTGTTTCGTTGTGGTTGTGAAGGTCTTCTGAAGGTGAGAAAGGTCTTTATCGATGAGGGGTGATTAGAAATCGGTTGTGATCGTCAAAAGGTGATGATGATGAGGATTCTGTTGATGCTGCTGATGATGAGATGGAGATTCTCTCTTGTTCTGCTTCGCACACACTCTGAGAGATTGTTGTTGGTGGCTGGCTGCTGTACAGTCGGTCACGGCTAAGGAGAGAGAACGAGAGGGAGCACCAGATGTGCTGTACAGGACACACTTTCTGGTTAGTTGGAAGAAGAAGCTGGTGACGTCTGACGGCGGATCCGAGCACCCGTTTCTGGTTAGGCAGGCGCTTCGCTTTTTCGGGTTGAAAATGGAAAGGAGATAGAAATCCACGCGAGAAACGAGAAAAAGCAGAAGAACTTGCGAGCTAGTGTCGTACAGTGGGCTAATCGCAGAGTACGGTGGGGCAGAATCGAAGGTAAAATTCAAGTGCGGTACTGCCCCAGCTGCTGCTGCAGAATCCTGACGCTCTTACGCAATCGCACTACTGAAGCACTGGATTGAAAAGACGGAAGAGGATTCTTTTTCGGATTCTGGCGATGATGATGATTGTTAAGATGATCTGGGATACAAAATTGGTGGACTGTTTTGCCTGGTGAAATAAACTCCCACCGGATTGTAAACACAAAAGCGCGTGTGCTTTCTGGTGAATCACGTGGTCAGCACATTTTCCTCATGGTTCTCTTTGTTGTCGACAGGCGGCGCCTCGAGCAGAAGTTTCCGCTTTTTGGCTTTCGGAAAGACTTTCTCCTCTCTCTGTCTCTTGCTCAATCCAGCCTGCCTGTTTTTCTTCAAAAGCGGAAGCTAGGATCCCTTTTCCTTTTCTCTAGATTCTTTGCTGCTTTGGATTCTGGATTCTCTCAGTGATCAACCCAGGTAAGTCTGTTTGATGCCCTAGCTTTTGTAGCTGGTAAAGCAAC
Source organism: Tyrophagus putrescentiae (assembly GCA_024499935.1). Lineage (NCBI taxonomy): Eukaryota > Metazoa > Arthropoda > Arachnida > Sarcoptiformes > Acaridae > Tyrophagus > Tyrophagus putrescentiae. The sequence continues at coordinate 11,988,193 of JAMZRA010000002.1, read as the reverse complement.
TTCCAAACAACTGCCTACGAGTTCTATTTCTCTCCATCTGTTTTGGCTGGCAAGCTTTGAAGTTCCCAACTCTGTTTCTAACTGTCCTCTACCTTTCCTTTAGATTCCCTCTTTCTTCACGTACACTGAAATACACCAGCTCATTTCATTTCCATTCCCAGTACTTTTCCGAGCACACACATTCATCCCCGTTTCCACTTTTTGTTGCGTTCCGTTCCGTTCCCACGACGGCGACGGCGCAGAGGAGCGAAACAATCTCGTCGCCAGGAGCAAGTCATTCACACACCACCACCACAGCAGCCTCAGTGCCTATCGCAGTGCCACTGCCCTCGCCTCTATAGCCGCTGTGGTGAGCCTTTGCGGCCTTCTCATTTGCCGATCGCTCGCCTGGCTGGCCAAGCGCGCATTTGCGCCTCAGCTTTTCCAGATCGTTCACTTGCTCGCCCGCTTTCGGCCAGGGCAGTCGCAACGTTTCTCTCCTTCCTCCGAGCAGCAGCAGCATTATTTGCTCTCCGAGGAAAGATGGCCAAGACCGAGCTTCCTTCACCACCACCATAGTCGTCGTTGCCACGTAGGCCACCACCACCATTATCGTCAAGAAGAGGACATCTTCGGCCTGGTACCAGCACCACCACCACCACCATGACCTGAACTGAATGCTCCTTAGGATCGCTGGTGGTGGTGTCCCACCGCAGCGAATCCGCCGACTTCAAGCGCTCCTCACAAGAGCTTTGGCAGCCTTGGCTGCTGCAAAGCACGGCAGAGGAAGGAAAAAGATGGCCGCCGAGCTGCCTTTCTCAAAGGTAAGTGTGCTGCGTAGTGCTGCTGTGTTCTACTTTCAGGCCCTAACTTTGGTTTCTTTTCCCGATTAGGTTCTCAGGACTTTGAACAAGTCTCTGCGATGAGGACCACTTTGTGTGTTCTCGAGAAGACGGGCGTTTGAAGTGTGGCTGCCTGAGTGTGTCCTCATTTGGTGAGCGCTCTCAGCCAACGCCCTTGACGCAAGCTTGCTAAGGACGAAGTTGCCTCTCTCTGGTTTTGCCTTTACTTTCTTTAAGGTACGTCTTTTGACTCTTTCCCTCTCTGTGTCCCTTTCTCCATGTCCAACTTCTGTTCAACACCGCGCGACTAGTCTCGATCTTTCCTCCTTTGGCAGCGCAAATCTGCCTACGTGTCCTACTCTGCTTGAGGACGCTTGGAGGTCATCAGCTCAAAGCTTTGCTTTGGTCTTCTACTGGCAAAGTGGTTGAGCTCGCTAGTACTTGCTGGCGAACTCAACTCACTTTGCCGAGATGATCTTCCTCCCACTTTCAGTTTGACTTCTTCCCTTTGTCCTCTCTTCAATGTGTCTTTTTTTGACCAGTATTTTCTACCAGAAATGCCACTCAGCACACTACGCAGTTTGCTTTTGCACAGTAACATTGCCCTTTCTCTAACAGCAAGAGTTACCAGTGCAAAAGGGAATGCATTTTATGATCACCAAACATTCTCTCAGCCGAACTAGACTCAATACTTTATCTTTTGAAACACTCCTGACCACTCTTTGGTCCTCGGGACTTCTTGAACTCTTTTCTCTGGTCCTTTGTTTCAATGCACTCTTTGGCTACAGGAAGTCTCTGCTATATTCAGCCTAGAGTGTGCACTTTTCTCTCTGCTCAGCAAATAGTGATTCAAAACAGTCAATCAAACTTTTCAGACTTTGCCACTTTCATCATCTCCAATCAATCGATCAATTGTTCTAATTATCACCTATGAAAGGGGTGTGGCATTGTTGACTAGTTTACCCTTTTGCTCTTTGCCAGGGTTCTAGTCGACTGCCTTTTCATGTTATTTTTGTGTCTGTTGAGACCCATGCCCCAGACAACTTGGGCCTTTTTAGGAAACGCCCCCTAAATGTTTATACAAAAGCTGTCCCTTTGAATTCTATTCACTCACTGCACTCGTCTATTCAAGCGCTGGTCTATCAATTGTTCAATGGCCAATGACTTGGGAAACGTCTGCTAAAGTAATCGTCGCGCAATTCCTCTTACCTGCCGCTCTCACGAACCTAATTGGGAGGGGCAAAATAAGGATGCGTACATTTCACCTTACACTTTATCTCACTTTTGTGAACTTCAATGACACTTTTTACCCCTTGATTAGTCCCCTTTTGTCGTTTTCTTTTGTTTTGCCACTTTTAGAGCGTTATTTAGTTTTCAGGTCATAGGTGAGAGGGCAGAGGTCACCGGGGGACACCTGTTCCGTTTGGTGACACTTGAGATGATTGATAGAGGGGATGACCATCCTCATCACTACCGCTGTACTATCTCTCACCTGAGCAGGGTGAGCAGTCTCAAGGTCACCAAATTTAGTGTGCCCCATTCTCTCTTCCGGTTTTCATGGCCCAGAATGGTTCTTTTGTACAGAGGCCCCTTTTGTACAATCGCTGATTAGAGCTTGCCTTTTATGATCATCGCCACTAACTACAATAGAGGGTCACTAGTGTCTAAAAGTAAAACGGACGATGATGCTAAACTGCTATTTTTATTTTCAAGAGCTTTTGACTTCTAAAATGTGCCAATCTTTTTAGTTTTCAGTTGTAGACCATGTGATGATAGTTTTACCATGTGTATCTGAGGCTGTTGCAAATGTTGGACTACTGTTGAATGTTGAACTACCCCATCAACCTTTTAACTTCCTTTACTTGGCTTTACTCATTTACTAACTGACACCTTTTCTCTTTTTCAGATTGTGGACCACCACCTCCACCACTACTACTACCACAACTTCCGATGACTTTGATGAGCTCCAACTGGAGGGTGATGCTCAATGTGTCAGCCTGAGCTGAAGTGTCCCCACCACCACCACTGTCATTACCATCATCACGAACCTCCATCGTAAACAACAACAACAACTGCACATTACCACCATCATCGGCACACGTGGTCAACTCCATTGCCACTGCACTTGTGTGCGGGAGTTTATTGTCACGCCGGGCACCTTCTCAATGTCCATCCCCTCTTGACAATGCTGATCTGCACCTTCTTCACCACTCACCACCACCAGACTGCAACTGACCACTGAGTTGAGTTGTTGGTTTGCCGCCCATCAGTTGTTGATCATCTTCCTCGAGTTCATCATCAGCTGTACCGGAAATGAGACTCCATCCATCTCAGACTTCATCACCACCAACTCTGATTCCAGTGGGTCACCTTCTTTGCTGGTCCTGCTGCTGATCACCATTGCCATTATCATCAATGTACAGCAGCAAATGTCACTCGTACATCACCTTCAACACCACCAACTGCTTCGATGTCCTGTTGGCAACTCCACCAATTCAATGATGATGATGATGTACCTTCCTTCTCCCTCTCTATCCTCTTGTCCAAATTAAAGGCACTTCCACTCAAAGCCAACACACTCTACCTCTGTATACTCTTGTCTTCCAATCCCCAATGATCATTGCCGGCGTTTTCTTTCACCACTTCTTTCTATTTCCACCACAAAGGTTTAGTTGGTCGGCCATTTTACAGTCGATCAGAGCCACTAAAGAAAGGAAAGGAAGAAGAAGAAGTGGTTCTAGGTTTAGGAGAGCTGTGGCGCTCAGGAGAGCGAGTGGTGGTGGTGGCAAAGCAAAGGAAAGCAAAGGAAAAGTAGCTGGCGAGCAGCTCTTGCCCGTTCTCTGTGTGTGAGCCGTGTGTGCAGTGCCAGTGTCGTAGCAGACTTTTTCCAGCGTCGGCCGCAGCAGCACAGCACCGAGAGTGTTTCTACTTTCAGACGACGACCTTTTCTGACCGCGACCATTTGTTGTTTTTGTTTTGATCTTGGACCATCACCTCCGGCCACCTCGAAGTGTCCATCACCGGCATTGACCTAGAGAGATGCTGATGTACCAGCAGGATGAGGAGGAAAGCGCTGATGGCGTCGGCGGCGGTGAGGCAAGAGCTGGCCAAGGTTCGGCTGCTGCTGCTGCCTCTGGCCACCACTCCGATTCGGGTTCATCATCGTCCGGCTCCTCTTCGGCCTCTTCCTCATCTTCTTCTTCAGGAAGTGATTCTTCTTCAGGTTCAGACTCTAGTGATCATGAGGATAATGACTCGTCGCTGAACAAGTCCGCCGAGAAGGGGCAGCAGAAGCACAGCAGCGGCGAGGACGAGGACAGCCGGTAAGTTCTGTTTGTTTTGCTTTTGTTTTGGTGTTTCTATTTTGTCGGCGACCTGTTTTGTTTACCTCTTTCGGTTCTGATTCTTTGTCATCCATCATCAGATCACATCGTCTGCAGTCCTCACCACCAGGCAGTGAAGACTCCGATGCAGACTCAAGCGACGGCGGCGGCGGCTCACCAAAACAACTGTCCATCAGCGCCAGCGCCGCCGCAGCTGCTGCCGCCTCTGGTGGTGGCGGCGGCGGTGGCTGGCCTTTCTTCTTCTTCGACGACGACTACGAGTCGTTCCAGAGAGAACACTTCGAAGGCGGATTTCAAGGAGGTAGGTGTTGAGTTTGGTTTCGAAATGGTTTCGAATTTCTATTTACCGGTTCTATCTCTTCTGTTTAGTTGCTCGAGAACTTTCCCGATGCCCTGCGCCGCTCGGGCCGCTCTCGCCGCGAGCCGGAGCGCTTCCAGGCGGCCACCCACGGCTCCGATTCAGATGATAATGGCGACAGTGACCACCATTCTCCGGGAAGCAGCACAGTGCTCGCTCCAAGACGAGAAAGAGGAGAAAAGAGTAAGTGTGTTGAGCTTTTGTTGCTGTTGACGGTTCCAAATTCGTCAAGTTCTAAATCGAACGTTTTACTTCTTTCTCCCAGCTCCGAGGACTGGAACTCTCGCCACAGAGGAAAGGTCGGTGGTGATGATGGTCACGACGACGATGATGATGATCAAGATGACGAAAAAGATGATGACGACGATGAGAAAGCAGTGAGGAGGAGGAGGAGGAAGAGGAGGACAGCGACGACGATGACTACCAAAAGCGACGACGACGAGCAAAGCCGCGGCCGCCGCTTCTAAAAAGCATTCCTCTCGCAGAAGAAAGCCCACTTCTGCTCTTCAGGCAACAAAAGCCGTCGTCGAGGAGCAGCTGTTGAACAGCGAAACAGTCATCGAACTCAACGACATTCCGACGGCTCAGACTTTGGCAGCGACGAGGAAAACTCTCGAAGCAGCGCCCCCAAGAAGACCTCCTCCCGGCGGACGGTGAACACGAAGACCATTAGCTACAAGGAGGACAGCGACTACACCGACGAGGACGACCTGGTTCCGGTGGGTGATGGAACTTCTGCAGAGCAGGAAACAGCTGCTCCTGCTCTGGACGAAAACGGCCAGCCCATAGCTCTTCTACCGCCCGAAGAGGAGGGCGAGCTGATTGAGAAGATCCTCGAGCACCGGATGGGCGTGAAGGGGGCGACCGGCCTCAAGACGACCCGCTACCAGGTCGAGGAGCATGGCGACCCCAATGTGGTGGTCAAGAAGAAGAAGGAGGTCGACACGAGGAGGGGGAGGTCGCAGAAGATGAGGACCAAGTTCCGGAAGAGGCGAACCGGAGCGGGAGCTGCAGTTTCTCATCAAGTGGAAGAACTTTAGCTACATTCACTGCACCTGGGAATCGAAGGAGTCGCTGGCGGCGGAGAAGGCCCGGGCGTGAAGAAGATTGAGAACTATATCAAGCGAGAGGAGGAGATTAAGCACTGGTAAGTGTTCTATTTTTGTTTGTTTATCTTTGTTTGTCTTTGTTTACCTTTTTCTAAACCCCCTCACCTTAAACTCTTTTTCCCCTAGGCGATCCTACGCCTCTCCCGAGGACATTGACTACTACGAGTGCCAGGAGGAGCTGAATGAGCAGCTGAGAGCACTTCACTTAAATGTCGAACGCATCATCGCCCACCAGCTGCCAAACACTGCTGCTGCTGCTGCTGCTGCTGCTGCTACAGGCCTCAACGAAAACAACGGCTCCGGCACCGAAACAACCTGCCACCCGGAGTACCTCTGCAAGTGGGACGGCCTCCCCTACAGCGAGTGCACCTGGGAGGAGGGCGCCTTCACCCAGCGCCGCTTCCCCGCCAAGGTCGCCGAGTACTACGCCCGCCAGAAGTCGCAGAACATTCCGCACAAGTTCTGTCGGGCGCTAAAAACTCGTCCTAAATTTGTCCCATTGAAGGCTCAGCCCGATTTCATAGGCGGCAAGGAGAAGATGGTCCTCCGCGACTATCAGCTCGACGGCCTCAATTGGCTGGTGCAGAGCTGGTGCAAGCAGCACTCGGTCATTCTGGCGGATGAGATGGGCCTGGGGAAGACCATTCAGACCATTCCTTCTTCAACTACCTCTACCACGAGCACGAGCTTTACGGGCCATTTTTGTTGGTGGTACCGCTTTCCACTTTAACTGCCTGGCAGCGGGAGTTTGAAAACTGGGCGCCGGAGATGAATGTTGTGGTCTACCTCGGCGATGCCGTCTCGCGGAACATGATCCGCAGCTACGAGTGGGCCCACCCGGGAAACAGTCGCCTGAAGTTCAACGCCCTCCTCACCACCTATGAGATTCTCCTGCGGGACAAGGCCTTCCTCTCGCCCATTCAGTGGGCCAGCCTGGCGGTGGACGAGGCCCACCGCCTGAAGAACGACGAGTCCTTCCTCTACAAGTACCTCTTTGAGTTTCAGACCAATCACCGCCTGTTGATCACCGGAACGCCCCTTCAAAACTCGCTCCGAGAGCTGTGGGCCCTCCTTCACTTTATCATGCCCGACCGCTTCAGCAGCTGGGAGCACTTTGAGGCGGAGCACAATGACTCTACTCGAAAGGGTTCAGCAAACTGCACGGGCAGATTCAGCAGTACCTCTGAGGAGGGTGAAGAAGGACGTCGAGAAGTCACTTCCGGCGAAGGTGGAGCAGATCCTGCGCGTGGAGATGACCACCGTGCAGAAGCAGTACTACAAGTGGATCCTGACGAAGAACTACAAGGCCCTGTCGAAGGGGGTGAAGGGCAGTCTGAGCGGCTTCACCAACATCATCATGGAGCTGAAGAAGTGCTGCAACCACGCGACGCTGATCAGGCCAATGGAAGACATGGCCTTCCAAATGGCAGCTCGCTGGACCAGCTGCAGCGGCTGATAAGGGGCTCGGGGAAGCTGCTGCTGCTTGATAAGCTCCTCTGTCGGCTCAAGGAGACCGGTCACCGGGTGCTCATCTTCTCGCAGATGGTGCGCATGTTGGACATTCTGGGGGAGTACCTCTCGCTGCGACGGTTTCCCTATCAGCGGCTGGACGGCTCGATTCGAGGAGAGGTCCGAAAGCAGGCGCTGGAGCACTTTAATGCCGAGGGCTCGGCGGATTTCTGCTTTCTCCTGTCGACCCGGGCTGGAGGGCTGGGAATTAATCTGGCCACCGCGGACACCGTCATCATCTTTGACTCGGACTGGAATCCGCAGAATGACCTGCAGGCGCAGGCCCGGGCCCATCGAATCGGCCAGAAGAACCAGGTCAACATCTATCGGCTGGTGACGAAGGGCAGCGTCGAGGAGGACATTATCGAGCGGGCGAAGCGGAAGATGGTCCTCGACCACCTGGTCATCCAGCGGATGGACACCAGCGGGCGGACGGTGCTGCAGGCGAAGAGCAGTGAAAACTCTTCAAGGGGAAATAAGCTCTTCTTCAGTTGCTGCTTCGGCAAATTCTACGACGCCTTTTAATAAGGAAGAACTCTCTGCGATTCTCAAGTTTGGCGCTGCGGAACTGTTTAAGGATAGTACTGGAGGGGAGGAAGGCGGCGAGGAGGCGGAACCGCAGTGCGACATTGATGAGATTCTAAAGCGGGCGGAAACGCGGGAGGAGGACGACGGGCCGCAGACGCTGGGCGATGAGCTTCTGAGCTCCTTCAAGGTGGCCAGCTTCAACTTTAATGAGGAGGAGGATGTGGCAAATGCTGTGGCTGCCACCACCACCACCTCGACTTCAGCCGCCACCGATTCCAAGGACTGGGACGAAATCATCCCCGAAGCGGACCGCCTGAAGGCGGAAGAGGAACAGCGGGCAAAGGAGCAGATGGAGGTGCTGATGGTCGGCCCCCGAAGTCGAACTAAGCAGCAGCTTCACCAGGCCGGACAACAACAGGTGAAAGGCTCTGATTCCGAGGAATACGATCCCAATCAGAAGGACTCAGGGTCGGAGGATTCGGACGGTGGAACAGGAGGTGGTGGTGGCAGGTCTCGAAAATCTCGGGGCCGCCCCTCCTCGGGGAAGAAGGAACCGATCAAGGGCTTCAGCGAGGCGGAGATTCGCCGCTTTGTGAAGAGCTTCAAGAAGTTTGGCGCCCCCCTGAAGCGGCTCGAGTCGATTGCCATCGACGCGGAGCTGCAGGAGAAGCCGCTGCCCGACCTGCAGCGAATTGCCGCGCAGCTGCAGACGGCCTGTGAGGCGGCCGTCAGTGAGTCGGAGAATGCGAGGAGTGAGGAGGGTAAGTTTGTTTTTTGGGAAGGTTTTTTGGTAATTAAAACTTTCAATTTTTTTTGTAGGCAAGAAGGCGAACAACCGCGGCCCGAGCTTCAAATTTGGCGGCAGTGTCACCGTCTTTGCGCGCACCGTTCTGAGCACGCAGAAGGACCTGGAGCCGCTGGATGAGCTGCTGCCGGCGGATGCGGAGGAGAGGAAGCGGTGAGTTTGGGGATTGTTTTTTGGATGGGTTTTGGAATTTTGGGGATTTATTTTGGAACATTTTTATCTCTTTTTTGCAGATGGGTCCTGAAGTGCAAGCTCAAGTCGGCCAGCGGCTGGGACTGCCCGTGGACGGTGGAGGACGACTCGAGGCTGCTGGCGGGCGTGTACGAGTACGGCTTTGGCAGTTGGGAGGCCATTAAGATGGACCCCAGTTATAAGCTTATGGAGAAGGTTTGTAGTGTTGGAGAATTTTGGCTGTTTTTGACTAATTTGAACGTTTTTTTTTATTTTTTAGATCCTCCCCGACGGCAACGACTCTAAGCCGCAGGCGAAGCAGCTCCAGGCTCGCGTGCTCTACCTTCTCAAGGCAATGGCCCGCCTGATCAACGCCAGCCAACCGGTCATAATCACCGGCTCGGGGAAGCAGGTGAAGGCCTCGTCGCTGCTGTCGAATGAGGCCTCGGCGGATGGGTCCTCTCCGCTGAAAAAGAAAAAACGGTCTAGAAAGGGAAGTGGAGGTGGCGGAATACAAAGGAGAACAATGTCGCCGGAAGCAGCAGCAGCGACCGAGAGGGAAAGAGTTCCTCCTCGAAGAAGAGGTCCTCGAAGAAAGACGGCGACGAATCGAGCAAGCGGAAAGAAGAAGAAGGACAAGGACAAGGAGAAGGAGAAGAGCAAGGAGAAGAAGCGGAAGGAGAAGCGGAAAAAGTCGGACAAGGCCTCAGCTGGCGAAGGTGATGAGGACGAGGGCGACGAGCTGGAGCTGCCGAAGGCGGTCTTCAACGAGTGCAAGGAGAAGATGCGGGCGGTGAAGAAGGCGCTGAAGGCGCTGAACAACATTGGCGACGATAAGCGGTCGAAGAAGGAGAAGAAGCTCTTCAATGAGTACATCAAAGTCATTGGGGCGCACATTGACCGCTGCCAGCGGGACTATGGCAGCGGTGGCGACAGTAAGGAGTGGCGCAACAACCTGTGGACCTTTGTGGCGAAGTTTACCTCGTACCGCGCGAAGAAGCTGTACAAGATCTACCGGCACCTGCTGAAGACGGAGAAGGGGCCGACGCCCATTGCAAATTCCACTTCAACTTCTTCTCGGTCGGATCGATCTGACCGAGCTGACCGACTTGACCGAGCCGACCGAGATGGCCACTTTAGTGATCACTCGAACCACTCGAACAGCTATGGTGGTGGTGGTGGAAATTCGAGCCTCTATTCCTCGTCCTCGTATCGAAAAGACGGCGGATACAGTCGCTCCTCGGAAAGTTCGGGCTATAAGCGGGAGTTTTCCGGTGGTGGCGGCGGCGGCTCCAGCAACGGGCCGAACAAGTACGCCAAGCACTCCTATCGGGACTATGTGCAGTCTTCCTCCTCCTCATCGTACTCATCACCCTCAAAGTCATCCTCCTCTTATGGCAATAGCAACAGCAACAGCAACTCTTATCATCACAATTCTTCAGGGGGCTACCAGGACGGAAGTTATGGTGGTGGAGGTGGTGGTGGTGGATGGTCGAGCTGTGGCATGGACTTCCGCCTCATCTACCTCTTCTTCAAAGCATGATGGCTATCGAAGAGGAGGGGAAGGAGAAAGAGGAGGTAATCGTGATTCCTACAACTACAAGCCTAGTCGATTTTCCTCTCATCCGCCGCCCAATCATCAGCAGCACAGCAGCAGCTGCCACTGCCGCCGCCTTCGATGCACCAACCGCCGGAAAATGTTTGGGCTGGTCGGCAGCAGCAGCAGCAGTCTTTTGCCAATCAAAATCACCTCAACCACAACAGCAGCGGTGATCGTCTTTCCTCGAGGATTCCCTCCAGTGATTCAGCCACTGCCGCCGCTGTGAATCAGTTTGTCGGACAGTACCGTCATCAGAGTGAGACCTCTTCGGAGGGAGCAGTTCCTCCTCGACCGCCTTATCCGCCCTCTTCGGTGGATGGACTGCCACTCCCACAACAGCCACTCCCACCACCACCACCTCCTAATTTCCTGCAGGGAGGTCATCCACCCCCTCCTCATCCCTCTCAACTTTCACATCCTTTCAGCACCCTCCTCACCCTCATCTTCCACCGCCTCCTAACCATCTTCTTCAACAGCAGCAACAGCAGAACATGGCCAACAGTTTTCAGCATCAGCCGCCGCCGCCGCATCACTGATTATTATTTACAGCTTCATCGTCTCTCTCTCTCCATTTCCTCCTGTTTATATAAACCCAATGTCCCAATGTTTCCTTTCTTCTTTTCTATTTACCTTTCACTTATCTCTTCACTTATCTTCTCTTCTCTTCCACTCTCTAATCTGCTAATCTAATCCGAATCGCATAACTTAATTTGAATGCAATTTCCATTTTTCTTCTCTCCCCTTCTCAGTGTATATTTTTTATGATTATTATGTTGTTGTTGTTGTACCTACTATTTGCCTCCCCTGTCTGTCCCTCCCACTCTTTTTCCACTCCCATTGATTTTCTTTTTATCATTTGTACGACAAATAAAATTAAACACACACAGTGATCATTTGCATTTTCAGTGAAGAGTTTATTATAGACTTCTTTTTTGAGTTGTTGTGAAGAAAGACGAGTAAAGCAGGTGGTATGATCAGCAGTTGAGGATAATTGCATTTTGTTGAAGTTGACTGTCTCCACCCATCCAATAGTTGGAACGTATTTTCGACGACAGTTGATGATCTAACACAAAATATAATCAGTTTTATCAAATGCTGTTTGTTAAAAAGGACTTTATCATTAACTTTGTTTTACCATCCATTTCCCCCCGACGACATACAGTTCCCCATTGAATTCAATGCTGCATGATCAATCTTCCCTCCTTCATCGGTGCCTCCTCTCGCCAGGTGTCAGTCACTGGGTCGTAGGACTCACAACTGCTCAATGGATGATTAGTACAGACCCCCTATGGCCCAGAGACGACCGGCAAAGGGGGTCAGGGCAAAAGGTGCGTTAGTGGTCATCGGTGCACCTCCCTCCAGGTGTCAGTCTCAGGGCAGTACTTAAGACTGACTTTAAAACTCTTTCTCCATCATTTCCTCCAGCAATGTAAATGCATCCATTGATGACTGCTGCTGAGGCAAAAGCACGGCCAATGTTCATGTCTGCCACTGTTGACCACTCATTCAGTTGACTGCAGTAGCGTTCACAACTGGAGAGATAGGGGTTGTTAGCTATCATGCCACATAAAGCGTAGATGGTGTCATTGAGGACGACACTGCAAAACCCCCTTCTTCTTTGTTTCATGTTTGCCCTGGCTGTCCACTGAGACGAGGGATCACTCAGGTCACGACTCCACATCTTATTGGTGGTTTTAAAGTTACCATCCTGACCACCAAATGCGTACAGCATATTGCCAAGCAGTGCAAATTCAAAATATTTTTGTTTATTTGGCAGCTCTAATGATACTTGTGATGAGTGCCAACTGTGGCGATGAGGGTCGTAAAATTTAACTGAACCATATTCACAGTCAAAGAAAACAAGTAATTGCTCTGCGTTTTTTGAAAAAGAATAAACAACAGTTTTTGATAATGAAATCGGTAGAGGTAATTGTTGAAGCAAGTTATTTTTGTTTGCAGGCAACCGGAAAATATGTCTAGCTACAGAAGCTGATTCAGAAAGCTCATTGAAAGGTAGTCGCAACACTTCAGCAAACTCTCTCTGTTCGTTTTGAAATTCATGTAAAATAAGTTTGTCTGTTTCATTCAAAATATTGTTAGTATTTTTTAATTGATCAAACTTGTTAAAACTCTTATTAATAGTTTTTGTATTTTTTTGTTTCAAAACAGTAATATTTTTTATGTTTATGTTGTATGCAATAATTAGTTTAGCAAACGGATGAGTTTTCTGCAACATAGCATTTTCACTCCAACCTTTACCAAAAACATAGTTTTCTGTTATTTTTGTTGGCTTGGAAACAAAAGAACTTATAGCTATATTAAATTTTCAATTAATTTTTTTTGTTTAAACAACTTTCAAATATTAATTTACCATTTTTAATTATTTTTTTAAAACCACCAACAACGTAAAGTTCTCCATTGAATTCAATAGCAGAATGGCCAATTCGACCTGTATTCAGCGACTCTTCTGGTTTCCATTTGTTTGACATAAAATCATAAGACTCAACAGAGGACAATGCCTGTTTGTCACCACCCATACCCCCAATGGCCCAGAGTCGACCAGCAAAAGGTGTCAAAACAAAATATGAGCGAGCAATGTTCATTGGCGTAACTTCGTTCCATGTTTTAGACTGAAAATCGTATTTCTCTACAGATCGCTCAGTCACTTCATTTTCAACCGTTCCTCCAGCAATATAGATACAATTGTTGTAAATAGCAGTTGAAGCGTTTTTACGAGCAATTTTCAGAGAATCAATTGTTTTCCACTGTTTTTGTTGACTATCGTAGCTTTCGCAACTGCGGAGAATTCGATTTCCAGAATAATAATCTTTTAAGTTTCCACCTATAGCGTAGATGTTATTATCAAATACAACACTAGAAAAGTCGCTTCTATTTTTGCTCATCGGTGCCATAGCTGTCCACTGTGATGAAACATCATTGAGATTACGACTCCACACCAAATTGAGTGAATTATTGCCAAGATTACGACCACCAAATGCAAACAGTAAACTATCATTTTGTAGACATTGAACTTCACAGAGTAGCTGTTTAGGGGACAGTTCTAGTGATATTGATGAATTCTGCCAGCAGTTTTGACCATGTTCAAAGAACTCGAGCGAGCCATCAACTCGGTCAACGCAAACGAGCAACTAATTTGATAATTTATTTAATATTTAAAAATAGAAAACAACTTATAAGTTAGCATTTACCTTATGAAAATTTTCTTCTGAGTTTTTGCCATTTAGACTATTTTAATTGTAAAAAATAAAAGTAAAATTGTCAAAAATAAATGTTAAATGTCACTTACTTTTCAAAATTATTTTCCATTGGTGTTTTTATATTTTGATTAACCACAATTTAAATTTTGTTATTTAAAAAATCAACTTTATAAATTTTTTAAATATTAGTTGGTACATTTTTAACTACATTTTTTCAAATTGGTAAAAATCAGCACTTCCTTAAAGTAAGCAAAAAACATTTTTAGCAAAGTAAAAAATTGTATACTAGTTTGACTGTTATCACCACAGCAAAAAACAATAAAATACGCAAACTCAAACGATAGTTTCCAGCCATTCTCCTTGGCACTTTCGGAAAGCAATAAAAACTTTGATAAAAACACTCGCATGCTCTTACTCAGAAAACCCTCATTACGGCGCAAAATGCAGTGTAAATCACCTTTTATAATCATCATTCAGTAAAAGAATAAATTACAACAGTACAAGGTGAAGGAAAATGAAAACAGAAGAAGAAGAATAAGGAATGGCTGTGCAGGAGGGGAAGAAAGAAGACATTTATACAACAGCGAGTTTGTACAAACAGGAGCAATCACTTGAAGGTAAAGACTTTAGACAGAGACACTAGAGAGGCAGCTGCAGCGTCTTTCGAATCACCTCACAGCTCCTCGTGCTTATCAGTTCCGGTGGCGGAAGTTCCCCTTATCCTCTCCTCCTTCAGATCCTTGTGCTTCTTCGCTGCTCTTCTTATCAGCACTCTTGTTGCTTATCACCTGTTCCTTCTGTTTCTGCCGCTGGAGAGCCTCAAACTCGTCCATCATCTCCCGTAGCTCATTGTCGTAGTCGGTCCACTCGGGAATGATCCGCCTGGCGCCGGTCAACTTGGGCTCCTTCGTCAGCGGATTGTTGCACAGGTCAATCGTCTTCGCCTTTGCCTTCGTCTCCTCGGCGCACCACGTCTCGCACCAGAGCCACTCCTAAGGAAGGGATTTGATGGCCACCTAAAATAGGGAAAAAAAAGTTAATTAAAATTTTCAACTAAAGTCGAAAAGATAGCCCACCTGATGAATCATATTATTGGGCAGGTCCTGATCGAGGTTCGACAGACTATTCGGGTCCTGACTGAGGCCCTGGTACTGCCCCCGAAATCGATCCCCCGCCGCAATTCGCCTAAACTTCACCAGGTCCACCACGTAGAGGGCACTAATGTGGTACTTCCGCCCGTGCAAGTGGGTCGCCCAGTAGCCGCTCTTCCAAAAGCGGAAACCGTCCATCTCCGAGCGACTGTCGCAGAAGGGCGTGTACCCGTAGGGGGCGCCTTCCAAATCAAGGTCCCGGAGCTCCTTCAGGTCGGCCCGCACCACTTGGTCGGCATCCACAAAGATGATCTTCTCGATCGGATCGATCTGACCGAGCTGATAGAGCCGACCGAGCCGACCGAGATGGCCACTTTAGTGATCATTCGAACCACTCGAACAGTTATGGTGGTGGAAATTCGAGCCTCTATTCCTCGTCCTCGTATCGAAAAGACGGCGGATACAGTCGCTCTTCGGAAAGTTCGGGCTATAAGCGGGAGTTTTCCGGTGGCAGTTCTAGCAACGGGCCTATTATGTTGTTGTTGTTACCTACTATTTGCCTCCCCTCTTTTCCCCCTCCCCTCCCACTCCTTTTTTACTCCCATTGATTTTCTTTTTATTATTTGTACGACAAACAAAATTAAATACACACACAGTGAGCATTTGCATTTTCAGTGAGGAGTTTTTTAATAGACTTCTTTTCGAGGTGGGGTTGTGAAGAAGGACAAGTAGGCGGGTGGTATGATCAGCAGTGTAGGTTTTTCGCATTTTTTCGGAAGTTGACTGTCCGCCCATCCAATATTGGGCACATATTTTTCGACGACAGTTGAATCTAACACAAAATATAAATCAGTTTTATCAAATGTTTGTTTGGTAAAAAGGACTTTTTCATTAACTTTGTCTTACAATTCCATGTCTTCCCACCGACGACATACAGTTCCCCATTGAATTCAATTGCTGCCTGGGCATATTTTTTCCCTTTCATCGGTGCTTCTTTTCGCCAGGTGTCAGTTACTGGGTCGTAAGACTCACAACTGCGCAATGCCTGATTGCCACCATCCCTACCTCCTATGGCCCAGAGACGACCGGCAAAAGTGGTCAGGGCAAAGGCTCTGCGTTGAGTGGTCATCGGTGCCACCTCCCTCCAGGTGTCAGTCTCAGGGCAGTACTTTGAGACTGACTTTAAAACTCCTTCTTTATTCAATCCTCCAGCAACATAGATGCATCCATTGATGACTGCTGCAGAGGCAAAAACACGGACACTGTTCATGTCTGCCACTGTTGACCACTGGTTCAGTTGACTGCAGTAACGCTCACAACTAAAGATATGGTCATTGTTATAGCCACCTAGAACGTAGATGGTGTTATTGAAGACGACACTGGCAAACCATATTCTGCTTTGGTTCATGTCTGCCCTGGCTGTCCACTTAGACGAGGGATCACTCAGGTCACGACTCCACATCTGTTTGGTAGCATTATTGTCATCATCATCACCACCAAATGCGTACAGAATACTGCCAAACAGTGCGAGTTGAAAACAATTTTGCTCATTTGGCAGTTCTAGTGATACTATTGATAAGTGCCAACTTTTGTGTTGTGGATCATAGAATTGAACTGAACCATATTCTCTGTCAATGCAAACAAGTAACTGTTTTACGTTTTTTGTAACAAAATGCGCAATATTTTCTGGTAATTGTTGAGATGATTCATCTTCTATCGCAAACAAAAGAATATTTCTAGAAGTAATAGTTGATTTGGAAACCTTTTTTAAGGGTAGTTGCATCACTTCAGCCATTTCTTGCGATTTGTTTTGAAATTTAAGTGAAACGAGTTTGTTTGTTTCATTTAAAATACTGTTGTTATTTTTTAATTGATCAAGCTCGTTTAAATTGATTTTATTATTTTTTTTACTGTTTCGATTAAATGTAGTAAACTGTTGAATATTTATGTTGTAAACAATGATTAGTTTAGCAAACGGATGAATCTTTTGCAGCATAGCATTTTCACTCCAACCTTTACCAAAAACATAGTTTTCTGTAATTTTTGTTGGTTTAGATACAAAAGAACTTATAGCTATATTAAATTTTAAATTAGTTTTTGTTTGTTTATAAAACATTTTGTTTTTGAGTTTACCATTTTTAATGATTTTTTTGAAACCTCCAACAACGTAAAGTTTCCCATTGAATTCAATTGCAGAATGACCAATTCGACCTGTATTTAGTGATTCTTCTTGTTTCCATTTGTTTGTTTTGAAATCATATGATTCAACAGAGGACAAGGTTAGTTTTTTATTACTTAAACCCCCTATGGCCCAGAGACAATTGTCAAAGGGGGTCAGGGCAAAGTGAGAACGAGCAGTGGTCATTGGGACAACCTCACTCCAAGTTTCAGATTGAAAGTCGTACTTTTCAACCGACCGCTCAGTCACTCCGTATTCATTAAATCCTCCGGCAATATAGATACAATTGTTGTAAATAGCGGCTGAAGCGTTTTTACGAGCAATGTTCATAGAATCAATTGTTGCCCATTTGTTCAGTTGACTGTTGTAGCGTTCACAACTACGAAGAATTTGGTTTCTAGAATTATAATCTTTAAAGTTGCCGCCTAGAGCGTAAATGTTGTCATTAAAAACAACACTAGAAAAATTGCTTCTATTTTTTTTCATTGGTGCTTTATTTGTCCACTGTGATGAATAATCACTGTGATTACGGCTCCACACCAAGTTGAGGGGATTATTGCTAAGATTACGGCCACCAAATGCAAACAGTAAAGTATCATTTTGTAACCATTGAACTTCACAAAGTAACTGTTTAGTAGAAAGTTCTAATGATAACTGTAAACCGTGCCAGTTGTTTTTATCATGATCGAAAAATTCAAGCGAACCATCAACTCGGTCAATGCAAACGAGCATTTTAAAAATTAAAAAATGTACATTACTGAGCAAAATATAGGTTTTTTATCCGGAAAACTTTTTCACATAACCATCGGTTATTAAATTATTTAACTGATTAAAAATAAAACAACAACAAAAATGTTAAATTACTTACTTTTTTAAATTATCTTACATTGATGTCTAAAGATGTTTTGATTAAGTACAACTTTTATTTAAAAAATTTTTCAATAAATTTTGGTGAACTGTTAACTAAAGTTTTCACACTATTGCAGAAAAAAGCACTTGTTTACTGAAAAATTGCAAAACCTAATGCTATTAAAACAGAAAACGTGTAACTAAACTGTTATCTTTATTACCATGAGCACCACAACTTAAAATGATTATTTCCAATAGTACCTGAATGATAGTGTCTGTTGGTAACTAAAAAACATTTATAAAACATTCAATTATTTTGAATCAAAAATACACAAAGTTGGAATAAAACAGTACAAGGTTAAGAAAAACAAAGACAACTTAAGAGTGGTTGTGAGAGAAAGTTGAAGAAAAAACATTTACACAACAAACTTGTACAAAAAAGTAATCATCAATCAGTTAAAAAAACTTTAGACAAAAACGCTAGTAAGGCAGCTACAATGTTTTTTGATACAAATCTACTGCTAAAACTAATTTTAATTTTTTTTGTACACTAACTTTCCTGTGTCCATTGCTAACCTTCTACTTTCTACTTCCTTCATGCTGCTTTCTGATGTTTCTCCTAAGGTTTTGCTATCGCGTAGCTTACTTGACATCAAGGTTCCTTCTATTTCTTTAATCTTCTCTTTACTAACTCCCATCTCATCCATTTGCAGTGGTTCGAGGAGAAGCAGGCGTGGATCGATCAGCTGGACGGTGAGCTGCGGAAGCTGCACGGCAGCGTCGAGTCGCTGATTCACCACCGCAAGGAGCTGACGGCGGCCACCGGGCAGCTGGCGAAGGGCACGGCCATTCTGGGCAACTGCGAGGAGCAGAACTCGCTCAGCTGCGCCCTCTCTCAGCTGGCCGCCACGCAGGAGAAGATCGAGAAGGTGTACGAGCGGCAGACCGCGGCGGACTTTGCCCTGCTCTGCGAACTGCTCAAGGACTACATTGCGCTGATTGGCTCGGTGAGGGAGGCCTTCAGCTGGCGGGCGAAGGCCTTCCAGGCGCTGGCCGCCACCGAACTGGCACTGAGCCGAAAGCGAGAGCAGAAGGGACGGCTGCAGATGGCCATGAAGACGGAACGGGTGCCCCCCCTAGAGGAGGAGATCAGGCAGTGGGAGGCGAAGGTGGAGAAGGCCAGGGAGGACTGCCAGACGGTCAGCGGCAACATCAAGACGGAGTTTGAGCGCTTCGAGGGCAACCGCATTCGAGACTTCAAGCGCAACTTTCTCGCCTACATGCAGTCACTGCTGCTGACGCAGGAGGCACTCGTCCAGTCCTGGGAGGGCTTCCTCCCCGAGGCCAAGTCCATTGCCGTTTGAGGGGGGTCTATTCTGTCTCCCAGTTCTACTCTCGTGCTGATTAATCTGTTATTATGATTCTTTTAAAAGAGTTCTTTTTCTTGTAATTTTTATTCAAAGAAATATAAATACTACTTGCTGAAAAGTATGAGCATTCTGTTTAATTAACTTTACAAGAAGATTTGTTTATTAAAGACTGCTGATTTTCGTTGATCTGTTGGTGAAGTAGGACGAGTAGGCAGGTGGTATGATCAGCAGTTGAGGATAATCGCATGATTGTTGAAGTTGACTGTCCTCCACCCATCCAATAGTTGGCACATATTTCTCGACAACTGTTGATGTACCTAACACAAAATATAAATCAATTTTATCAAATGTTTGTTTGTTAAAATGGACTTTATCATTAACTTTGTCTTACTTTTTATTCTAAACCCACCGATGACATACAGTTCCCCATTGAATTCAATTGCTGCATGTCCGTATCTCCCCTCTTTCAACTTTGCCTCCTCTCGCCAGGTGTCAGTCACTGGGTCGTAGGACTCACAACTGCGCAATGGATAACCGTTACCACTCTGACCCAGTATGGCCCAGAGACGACCGGCAAAGGGGATCAGGGGAAAGTAACGGCGTCCAGTGGTCATCGGTGCTACCTCCCTCCAGGTGTCAGTCTCAGGACAGTACTTGGAGACTGACTTTACAACTCCTCTATTCCATCCTCCAGCAACATAGATGCATCCATTGATGACTGCTGCTGAGGCACCAGCACGTTCACTGTTCATGTCTGCCACTGTTGACCACTCATTCAATTGACTGCAGTAGCGTTCACAACTGCGGAGATAGTTATTGTCCCATCCACCTAGAGCGTAGATGGTGTCATTGAGGACGACACTGCAAAACCCATATCTGCTTTGTTTCATGTCTGCCTGGCTGTCCACTGAGACGAGGGATCACTCAGGTCACGACTCCACATCTTTTGAGTAGCTTCTGTGACATATCCCACCACCAAATGCGTACAGCATACTGCCAAGCAGTGCTAGTTCAAAATTATTTGTTATTTGGCAGTTGTAATGATACTGGTGATGAGTGCCAACTTTTGTGATGGGGGTGTAGAATTAACTGACCATATGTCAATGCAAAAAGTAACTGTTTTGCGTTTTCTGTAACAAAATGAGCAACAATTTTTGGTAGTGAAATCGACTCAGCAACAGGTAGCTGTTTAGGTGGTTTGTCTTTTTCAGGCGACAGTAAAATATGTTCAACCACACTAGCTGATTCAGAAATTTTTGTATACGGAGGTTGCAACACCTTTTCAGCAAATTCTTTCAATTCTGTTTGAAATTTGATTGGAAGCAATCTGAATAATTCACTTGAAAATACTTCATTTTTCACAAATTGTCGTGATTGGTAGTCCAACTGAAAACACTTTTTGAAAAATTGTTTAAAATGCTCCAGTCGGTTAAATGTGTCTACACTCATCCAGCCGTGCATCACTTGCCAAATGATATCATTTTTCAGTTTACCAGAAGAAAGAATTTTTAAAATGGTCTCAAAATCATCAATTTCTCGAATAATAGTTGAATCTATATTCCATAACTACTACAACAATTTTTACACACACATTTATTTAAAAAAGATATCAGATTTAAACTTACTTTTTCAAAGTTTCTAATATAATAGTTTTCCATTTTTTTCCGAAAAAACTAAGTAAACGGACATTTTAAGACGGTTGCAAAAACAAAATGTTTTTTAGTGTAACGCCAAACCATCAACTCACAAACTACCTTTTATCACACTAATACTAAGAGCAACTCAACTTCCAATTAATTAAAGATTGATTTTACCAGATAATAAGAATACTTTCTGCCTAAGATCGTCGGCAATGGCAACCAAAGGTAAAATCCTATTGATAAAACTCACTCAAGTAGAACAAATAAAATTGCTTGTCTTTAAAAAATTAAAAAAACCAAAATTTTATTGATATCATTTGATTGATAATAAAAAAATTAATAATTTGTACACAAATCCAACAAGGGAATTGCCAGATTGAAGGAAAGAATTAAAAAATAAAAACACGACAACATTTTGTCATTAGCAGCAGCATCTGCCTTACCACTGCCGTATCCTCATCACCACACTAAAACAATTAAATTACCAGAAAACTCCCTCCCCTCCTACAGATCGAGCATCACCTCGGTGAGCGACTCGTTGGTGTGCTTCGCCAGGCCGTGCACCGCCTGCCCGTGCCCGACGATGCAGTCGCGAATCTCCGCATTGACGCCCACCGAGGCGCCGGCGCAGAGGAGGGCGCCCTGCAGCACCGCCCCCTCCTCCACGGTGACGCCCTCCTGGAGGATGCAGTTGGTCAGGCGGACGCGGTCGCCCACGCGGCAGCTGGCGCCCACCACCGTCCGCTTGATGGAGCACCGCTCGCCGACGGTGCTCCCCGCGCCCACCAGGCTGGAGGCGTCCACGAAGGAGCGAATCGAGTCGCTCTTCACCGGCTTCAAGTGCTGCCCTAGCTGGGCCGTCGCCTTCTGCCTGGCCAGCACCAGGCGGTTCGCCTCGCAGTAGCGGACCCAGTTGTTGGCGCGCAGCAGGTAGCTGGCCTTGCAGTCTGAAGAGAGGATTCAGGAGAATCTTCGGGCCCGACCGTCAGAGCGCAGCACTTGACGGCGCTGTTTGGGTAGCTTGAGCTGGAGGTTCAACTGAGTCGAGGTCCCCGGCGTCCAACTGGTCAATCAGCGCGTACATGGGCCGCTTCTCGAGGTACTCGGCAAAATGCTTCACGTGGCCGGAGGTGGTGGTGGTGGCCTTCGAGGTGGTGGCCGCCGCTGGATTGAATCCTTGATCCGAAGGAGACTGATGATTCGCCTGATGATCCTCGACGACCACCGAGTCCTCGAGGCCGTGGTCGCCCAGGATGTTGACAGTTGTTGGGTGGGCGCCGGTCTTCTTGCTGGGCACCTTTTGCCGGCGAAACTGCTTGCGCACGATGGAGGGCACCAGGTCGGCCTTCAGGGATTTGATGTTTCTGGTGGTGAGGAGAAAACAGTGCTTAGTTTTGGGGTTTCTAAAACTGTAAAACTTACTCTCTAGCGCAGAGGTACTTGAGGATGGAGCGGTCGAGGAGGTAGATGTGACCGTCCTGCAACTTCGTGGTCAGCGTAAAGTGCGGACACTGCCGAAGGAGGCTGCCCTTCTTCAGCGGCACCGCCGAGTCGCTGCCGCCAAATTCGCTATCCGGCTCGAAGAAGACCAGCGGTGGGGATTTTTGGCGTCGAGGCCGATGATGTCGTACTCTGAAAAAACATGTAAACAAAAGGTTTAGTTTGGGTTCTAAAATGCTTTTTTCAAAAGGTTTGTTGTTACCCTTGGTGTCGTGCAGCTTCTTCGCCGGAATCTGATTCTCCTTCTCGGAGGGAAAGCGGGAAAGGACACAGCAGAAGGTGGGCATCTCCAGGCGGAAGAGGCGGATGAAGGCGGCCAGCGAGGTGAGGTCGGTCACCGTGTCGCAGGAGAGGATGAGGATGTTTTTCTGAAACCCGAAGAAAAATGAGAGGATTAGGAAAGGGATGAAAACAAAGATGATGATGATAAAAAGTACCTCAATCTTGTCGCCCAGCGTCCGCAGCGCCTCCGCCGTGGCACAGTCGCTGTTGTGGGACAGTGGGACGTAGGTGACCGCTAGCTTCTCGCCCACCAGACCGAGCTTGTTGACGGCATTTCGAATTGCCTCCTCCTCGTTGTCGAGGACGATGATGAAGGTTTCTAAATGGAAAAAAAGAGAATTTAAGGATTAGATTTTGGGTTCTGGAAAAGATGATCACCAAAACTGCTCACATTCTTACCCTTTATCTCCGACCTGACCAGCAGCTCCAGCGGATAGGCGATCATCGGTTTGTTGGCGATGGGCAGGAGGCACTTGGGCCGCCCGCCCAGCAGCTGGCTCATTCGGCTGCCCTTGCCGCCGGCGAAGATCACCGCCTGGAAGTCGTCGTTCGCGGGGATCATCACCATCTTCTTCTTCTTCTTCTTGAGCTGTGTGATGCGATAATTCGAAATGCGAGACCAAGAGTGTCAACGTGGACAATGACAACAACAACAACGATTTTCAAGGATTAAAAGAGAGATCTTCAGGCGAAGAAGGAGAATGATCCTCGAGGGATGATGACGCTTTTGAGGGTGATGATGGTGATGATAATGATGGGAGTGGCGGTGGTGGTGGTGATGCAATGCCAGGACAATCCTGCACTAAAAGCGGCACGTGCCTATTTTCCTCTTTGATCAAACAACTCCAACAGCTGCTGCTGAAGAAGAAAGAGGACAACCACCCGAAAGGGGACAACTGTTCAACAGTGGCTGAAAAGGGTATGGTGCGATTGGGGGACAACAGGTGGCAGCAGCGCTGAAAACTGTGCAACAGTTTGTCCAAAAAATCGAAAATGTTTTTTTGGTTTTTCGATTTGAGCAGATACTGGTCCTTTCTTTTTTTCTTTTGAGACACAATTGTTATTTTAATCAGCATCATCATCAGAAACAGACGGACAAACACTAGAATCCACTACTACTTTTTCACAAAGTCCTAAAAATTAAAAACATTCTGAGAATACTCAAACTGATCAAAGTTCACTCAAGTTCTGATGATCTTTAATTAAAACCTTTTTATCGTCAACTGATTGAAACTGTGGATTTTAGTGTGTCTCAAATGCTTCTAGATTTTTTGCAATCAACCTCAAAGCTTTCAATGGCAAGCTCTTTCGACCTGGACTGTCACCTGAATCTCTAACCTTTGACACATCGGTATCACCATCATAACCATAACCATCACCACCATCTTATCAGCAGTTATCAGCAGCAGCAGCAGCAGTACCAAACTGACACTACAGGCAAAGTGACTAATTTTGTTGTCTTCGATGTCGTCTCTCTGCATCTTCGCTACCACTGAGCATCGCCTCCACTGCACTTCACACTACGTCACTCGCTCATTTTTCTCTCTTCGACGACGACGACTGAGACTGAGACGGCGACTCTTTTTCCAACGATCTCGCTCCCGCTCCCTCTCTCTCTCTTTTTAGTCAGCCAATCAGCGACGAGCAGTCGCTTTTAAACGCGCCAATCAGCGAGCACCTGAGCGGGCTCAGTTCAAACTCAAACTAAAAGGGAAGGAGATTGGCTGGTGAAAAATTTAAATGGCCGCCGCCGCCGCCGTCGAGGACGAATTCAAAATTGATCGTCGAACATCGTCGCTGTCTTCTTCGTTTTCCAACGGTTTTTCTCTGGTGCAGTGGGGATGAAAGGGGAAGAGATGAATGGTAGTGCTATGAGAAGGAGCATTACGTGACAAGCAGTGTACCCGTGGCAAGCGAACGAATGAAGCAGACGACGTCTCGCCTGGTGGTAATAAGAAGAGGGACATCGAACAACTCTGTCCAGACAGGACCAGACCAGACGATGGTGGTGATTAGGGTGATGGTGGTGATGGTGTTGATGGCGGTCACATTTGAAGGTCACCACAGTCTGGCACACACTGTGTCTGTTCAATCTGTTAAGACGCAAATGAGAGGCACCGAGTAATTACTCGCACTGCTTACCCAAATTAGAAAAACAGCATTTGGTGATATTTTTTTGAGATATTTGCGGCAGACAACAAAAAAGAATGCTGATGATAGTAGGTCACTTGAGAGTACTTTTTTTCTTAGAACACACAAACTCAGTCTGGTTTTTAATTGCCCCACTTTTAGCAACTGCAATGTAATGCAATGTAAAGTAGTAATCCGCATCACTCTCACATTCTCTTATCACACCTGCTCACACCTGTACTCTATTTATTATTATCCCTCTTCTCATTACTTCTCATTCCAATCACTAAATCACATCCTTTTTTCTTTTTCTTTTTTTCTCTGATGACCGCCAAAACCTCTTGACATCTACTTCCCTGGTACATTAGCCAGCATCTTTTACATCTTTCATTTACAGCTACCTCAATCGATGCAGCAGCAGTTGGCACAGTTGGCACAATCGATGTCTGTTTCCTTCTCCTCCTCCTCCTCCTCTTGATCTGGAGGAAAGAAAAACAACACACACACTTTGGCAATCACAAGCACTTGTCACCACCACCAACATTTTTGCATCGCCTGTGTTGCCATGTATTGCACTTGATCGGTGGACTCAAGACTCAGGAAGCTAATGTCAGAGACTGTTTTGAGCTGATTGTCCTGGGGGGAGCTAAAGGACCGGCCTGGCTCGGCAAATGACGCCCAGCCCTGGTTACTAAAATTTCCAACGGTCAAAATGCACTTTTTCGAATCTTGTTTGTGTCTACTACTTCTTTTCACCTCCACCTCTCTCTCCCCAAACATACCATACAGTCAACAGAGTAGACAAACACACACGTTGTACACGCGTCAAGCCAAAGGAAGGAAAGCAAAGAAGGAAGGAAGAAAGGTATCCACAAACACGAAAACAGACAGAGCGGCCGAAAATCCAACCGTCAAATCTTCTCTCTCTTTCTCTTCAAATTGTACGGCCGCCCGCGGGTGGCCAATCTGAGCGCCTAGTTCGCTCGTTTGAACTACCTCGGTGCGTTCATTGGCGCGCCGCCGGCAGCCAATCAGCGGCGAAGGAAGGGATTTGAAATGGTGAGAGCAGCGTGGAAGAGAAGAGCGCAACCAGTGCCCAGTGCTGTACGACAGCAGCAGCCAAAGCAACAGCTGAAGCAGTGGTGGTAGAAGGAAAGGAGAAAGAGAGCTTCACTGCGAGCAGCACTGGGAAAGGTACAGTACTGGCAGCAGTACTGGCAGTAGTAGTATCCAGGCGCCAACTGGTAGCAAAGGTAGGACACTCCACCGACTCCACCGTACCCCGACCACAGCGACGGTTGTGTTTGCGGCGCCAGGCAATGCTGATGATGGTGATGGTGATGGTGCCGGCACCGGTGTTGCTGCTGCTGCTGCCACTGCTTCTTCTACTGCTTCTTCTGCTGCTTCTTTTTCAGGCACACAGAGAAGAGAGTGCTTCAAGAGTCGTGGCGCGTAGTCTTCTTCAGAGTGTACCAAAGATGAAGTAGAAGAAGTGCCAAAGAAGCGCCAGGTCCACCGCCACACTACTCCACCACTGCACCTTATCCCCTCCGCCATTGAGGTGCTTTATCCTTTGCCTTTGCTTCTGTCTCTGCCGCCTCCTTCTTTGTCTTCTTTGTCATCCATTTTTATTACTTCCTCACTTTTGAATATTTCCATTTTTGCTTTATTTGAAAGTACCTCCATCTGCTCGATTCTGTGCACTGTCATTTTTTGTGTGCACTCTGTTTTCTTCAACTTCATCATCACTGTCAGAGCACTAAAACTGTAACACTAGCAGCCAAAATGGCGCCAATTTAGTGTGTGTGCAGTGTTTGCCCATCACCTCACCTCTCTGTCTGCTCTGATCGCCACTGTCTGATCGCCAATATTTATTTACTTAGTCTGTCGCTGTTTATTTATTCTACTCTACTCTTTTGACACTAGTAGTGCACCATTGTCATCTGCTATTTACCATCGTCCATTATCTGCTACTTCTTCTACCAAAACTACAATCCCCTCATTTCAAGTGGCAACTTTGTCATTTGAATTTATACAAAGCACAGCACAGTAGCACAAACAACAGAAACTGGTCAAGAGTGAAGTGAGAGCAGGGCGACTGGACCATTTTCTACTTACTTTTAATTTTTTGGGCGTTTAGTTAAATGCTTTCGCACTAGCACTTTCAAACACTCAATTGTGTCCACTGCAGCGTGCACCACCATCAGCACTCAACTGCACAGAAACTGAAAATTGAATTTACATTGAAGAATTGTGTCACTGTCTTCTTTGCGCGCCAGTTGAAGGAGTACGCTCTACTAGCCTCGACCTTTCAGCAGCAGCAGCAACAGCAGCCTTTTCATCCACCTCGAAAGGGAAGAACGATCAGTGGCGTGTCTGTGCTCCCGTGCACTGTGCTGAGCATCCCTCTGCATTACATCGACTGAGTGAGCTTGGTCGCGCCCAGCATCGTCGTCGACAGCATCAGCATCAGCAGCAGAAACAAAAAAAAATTGCAGCAGACACCGCTCTGTCCTTTCACCACCACCACCACCAGCACTACTGCACCAGTCGCCCTCAGTTCTTTCTCCCATCAGTCAGTTCGTCGGTGAAACTCAGCGAGAGAAGTGTCTGCATTGTTTGCACCACCGCAGTGTTACCTCAGCAACTCATCGAGCACTACTGGCAATCCCTGCATTGAATAAGCCTTCTTTTCAGCCATAGAGCTGAAACCCATTTTGCCCAGTGCGAATCTACCGTCTGCGAATTTACACTCCACAGTTCTCTTCCATTGCATCAGTCGAGGTCAATCGAGCAATTATCATATGCAACTGCTGTTACTGCTGCTTCTGCTTCAGTGGCACTGCTACTGCTGAATGAGATATTGTACATTACAGTGTTTGTCTGTCTGCTTGCCGTTTTTGCACAGCAGCATTCCTCTCTCCAGTGCTCTCCTAGAAACAGACACACACACTCTCCGACACAACTTCACAAATTAGTCGCATCCGGTGCCATCTTTTCCTCTTCACTTCATCACTTCATCAATTGATCGTCCGTTCGTG
Organism: Tyrophagus putrescentiae; assembly: GCA_024499935.1. NCBI lineage: Eukaryota > Metazoa > Arthropoda > Arachnida > Sarcoptiformes > Acaridae > Tyrophagus > Tyrophagus putrescentiae. The sequence continues at coordinate 11,960,648 of JAMZRA010000002.1, read as the reverse complement.
TGGCAGACTCGCGTCAGAAGCCAGCTAGCAAGCCAGACAGTTGGTCGCCAAGAGTGGCACAGATTGTGTTGACTCTTGTTCAATTAGTGAAAGAGAGAGAAAGAACTGATTTTCTCTGTCATCAAACAGCAAATTATCACCTCTCTACTTTGATCATCAACGCAGAATTAGAAGCATCAGATTTGGAGTTTCTGAAGCACTGCAAAAAATTAATCAAGCTGACTGATTTGAGGCTTCAGATTTAAGGCAACCTCTTTCTGTCTGTCTTTGTCTTGGCGGGCTTTTGCAGAAAAAAAAAGTCTCGCTAACATTGCAAAGTACGCGCCCAATTCATTTGCCGCTTTTTCTGCTCTGCACTGTTCAGCTGCCTAACATTGGCCATCTTACAACTTGACGCACTTTACTCTTCGTTTTCTACTTTTAATTTTCTCTCCTCGTTACCCACCATTACCATTACCACCACCACCACCGCCTCTAAAATCACTCACCTAATCACCATAGTGATTTTTGTCCAGTGTGTCAGTGTCTTCAGTCAGTGGCCAGTCTTCAGCCGTGCGTTTAGCTGTGCTGCCGCTGCTGCTGCTGCTTCAGCTTCAAACCTCGTCGTCACTGCGACTATTCCTCCTCACAGTGTGAGCTCTAGCCACTCTTCAGGGTAACTGAAGAGAAAGCTGCTGCTGCGCCTTTGAACACTTTTGTTTCAGCGTCCAGACAACCAGGATCACCTTGAGTCCGGTCCCCATTACCATTACCATTACCACTTCTGCAAAATCAGCTCATCAAAGAAAGCCGGCCTGTTTGTTTTCACTGTTTGCTTCGTGTTTTGCAGCAGCAGGAATCCCGCTGAACCAGCTTTCTTGTCAGCCTTCACTGCGCTTTCATTAGCACTGTGTTCCTTTTGCTGGCGGGCGATATGCATGCTCGTAGGATTTTCAATTCGTACGTATCTCATTTTTAATTGAACAAATTATTCCCTTCCCTACCTTCCCTTGATTCCTGCCATCATTTCCCCTTTTTGTGCTCTGTTTTTAACTTTTTTCAATAACACTAACTGCTTGTTTCTATCTCCTCTTTTCTTCTGGGCATTTTTAGTTGCGATTTTAGTTTTCAAATGATTTTTTGGCCAGGATTGACGACATAATTAGCCAATGTCAGAGATCAGAAGAGCAGTTTTTTTGAAGGACAACTTTTTTCAGTGCACTTTGACACGCTGGCAGTCTCGACACCGTTTTTCTACCGACCAAGTGTCAGTGTCCTGTCAACTGCCTGTCTTTTTCTTTTTGTACAACGTGTTTTCCAGTCCGCCGGACACAGCACACCTGAGCAACTAGTTTTTCTTTTTAGTTTTTCTGTTAATTAATTGCAGCTTTTTGCTGCTGCCCACTGATGCCCGTTCCTGCAAATGTCAAAGTTAAAAGAAGGTTCTCTCTTTCTGTCGTTTGTCACTCTGTCTCCTTCTCTGCACATCAAAAGCTGCAGCGACGGCGGCTAAGACGCAGCGGTAGAAGCCGAAGTTGTACGGCGGCAGTGGTGCAATGTTTTCCCTAAATTGGCTGCTCAAGAGGACTGAGTGAGTGAGTGAGTGAGTGAGCAGCGCCAAATTGGCGGCAAAGAAGAAAAAAGTAGTGATGAGCTAAACGGCGCCAACTACCGCCGCCGCTGATGACGTAGGGTGAGCTCACTAGCTATTGAAAACAAAACAACACACAAGCGAGATGGGTGGACACAGAGTGTTAAAACTTGGCACTAGAACGGGTCAGTTTTCGAAAGACAGTGCACAAAAAGTTGAAATCCAAATATTACGAGTTTGTAACTCCCTAGACCACGCACACCCCTTGACCACCACGACCATACCTTGACCTAGAGGTCAGCAAGAGGTCAACGAAAAAAAATTTAAAATTTTTACCTGTTGCATTTTTTCCTACAAAACTTGCAATTTCACTTACACAATAAAGATTAGCAAATGTTCACCGACTCCAATTTCAGAGTGCACTTCAGCAGACTCGAGGGTCGATTCTGCAGCAGCAGCAGCCTCACCTAATACCAATCTCCCACACCAGTGGGTGCTAGTGAGACGATAAACTCTGTGTCTTCAGTGGTGGTGGTGGTGATGGCAGACAAATCTTATCACCCCCTGAAGAGCTGCTAGCAGTGGTCGTGGTGGTGGTGAGTGCAGTGCAGTGCAGTGCAACTAGTGCTGCACACTGTGTGTCAGAGAGCACACATAAGGCAAACGCTTCACAGTCGCCGAAAAGTGCCTGCTTCTGCTTTGCTTTCTGTTCTGTTCTGTCTTCAGTCTTTTGCAGACTTCACTTTGTTCACTGCGTCGACCGACCGACCGACGACGACCACGATCATTCACTCGTCTGCCGTTGACTAGAGCTGGTCGAGTGCTGTTCAGTGTTCAGCGTTCAGTTCACCGCCGTGTGCCTTAGTTGTTGACTGAAGAAGAAGACTGTGTTTTAGAACATTGACAATTTGCGCATTGACAATTTTTGTTGTTTTTTTTCTGCTGCTGAACACCCTTTTGATCTCTCACGCATCACTTCTCTGAACGTTGCGAGGAACTTTCCTTCTCGCCTTCCTCCAGCTTGATCTCCTCAGCTGAAACTTTTCTATTAGTTTTACTTTTAATTTTTCTGCTTCAAAATGAGCGCCCTGCACTGTCCGCCGCCCGTCTTTGCGTCAAACTTTGTCGACTTTGTGGAGCGGCTTTCCTCCTCCCGATTTTCCCAATCCTCCTCTTCCTCCTCAAACTCCCAAAACTCCAACAATCTAATAATGGAGCACTTCCATCTTATTCACCACTATGATCACCACCACCACCATCACTTTGACCATAGATCTCGGGTCATGTCTTTTGATAACACTACGACTAGCAGCCCCAGTGCTAGTGTCCCCGCAGCAGCAGCAGCTTCACCATCGGCGGCCGGTGGAAATCATGCTGAATCGCCGCAACTGCCGCCAATGCCGCCCACCTCAACTTCAGGACCTTCTCAGGAGTTTTTGCCCTTATCACCTTCTTCTCTCTCGTCGCACAGCAGTCCCAAATCCCAACTTCCGCAAATGAGTTCCTCCTCTCTCTTACTTTTGAGTCCCCTGGAAGAGTTCGGCGTCGAAGTGGTCCAGCTGTTTCCAGCGCTCGGCGACGACTCTCTTTTGGTGAACCTGCTGATGAGCCGGAGGATCCAGCGAAGAGAACCCAGGAGACGTTGGAGTTTGCCAAGCGAGAGACCCAAAAGGCGGTCAGCCAGTTTGGCGAGGAGCACGGCATCGACATGGTCACTGGAACTCCCGATCCCCGGAAGTGGGAGAGGATGGCCGTGATGGGACCTTCTGCTTGGGCTGGAGCCAGCTCAGAACGACCGTCAACTTCTTCTTCTTCACCAGCCTTGGTTTTGGCGCAAGTTTTCGGTCAACGGAGCACCACCACCACGACCAGCGCCACTTCATCAAATGCCTCGATTTCTTCCTCTTCTTCTTCCACTTCCAAACCAGCAAGATCATCTCGATCTGCTACCAGCAGTTCAACAGATGCTCCCCAAAGTGCTTCCTCCTCTTCTTCTTCACTTTTCTCAACCGTTTCTGCGATAACTGCGGAGAGCACCACCGCCACCACCAGCACTAGTCACCACCAACAAACAACAGCAACAAATGGCGCCCGCAATTCGTAAGTGCACTTTTCTTTTTCTCTCATTACTTTTCCTTGCTAATTCATCATCATCAGGCAGTTAGCTAATAGAAATAGAACAGATTTTGAACAGCTATTTAGAGCTCATCATCATCATTTTAGACTTTTCCCAACGATTTAGTTTTGAGGAATAGCCCATGTGTCATTTTTTTTGTCATTTTTTACTGCACGGAACTTTAGTGCATTTCATCATCGCGTGAGCAGACTTCTCCTGCTTGCTACTTTTTAAATGGACACAGTAGAACTGAAAAAAGTGGAAAGAAAAGCATATGTTCCCAGTCGCTTCTCAGTTCTCTAACCCCTCACTTTCTGCCTTTGGGCAAGTCGTTAAGGTTCATAGTCACAGTGCACACAAACACACATAACCTGAAAGTGAGTGAGAAGGGGAGAATAAGCAGAAGAAGAAAGGAAAGCCTGGTCAGTGACAGAAGGCAGAAAAGACAGAAAGAGAGGACGTAAGATGAACGAACTGACTCGCTTTCTTTTTCTTACGTCGACGAGAACAACTTCTGCTGCTGCTGCCAAAACTACAGCCGAGTCGACCCTGAGGTCATGACCTCTGCTCTTTTTTCCTTCTACTCCTGCTTCAGTTCTTATTTCTGCTCTCGTGGCAGCTTTTCTCTGTGGTCTTCTGTCTTTAGTCTTTTCCCTTATGTTTTTGCCTCCCTCATTAGATAATCAAGGCAGGCAAATGCAGACAATTGCAGACACGAGAGTAGGTGTTCTCCACTCTACTTCCTTCTAATTAATTCGCAATTTGATTTCTTTTTTCCCTGGGACCTCAGCGTCTGTTGCCTTCATTCCATATTCTGATGGTAGTTGCTGTGGTAAAAGTCCAAGTCACTTTCTCACGACAGTTCTCCTCCGGGTTCTCCCCAAGTTCTCTGTTGCATCCTCATTGCCTCAGCTGTTTTGCTCTGTTCCCTGTGCTTTCTTTTTGCACAGGGCGTGTGATCGATTTTTGAGAGGCTCACATTGCGTGTGTGCATCTATGGGAAATGTTGCCTGTTGTTGCCTGGCCACCTTTGCTCGTGTCAGTCAGTCATTCAGTCTGCTTTTTGAAGCCCCAATTGATGAGACCGCAGGCGGACACACGCGGCCAGGCAGGCAGGCAGGGGAAAAAGTACTCTGCGCAAAGTAAGGCTCATTTGATTTTCCTTTTCTACTGCTTCACGAATGAGTGCCCATATCCGAATACGAATAGTGTGTGCCCCTTAAACTCAGCTGAACTGAGGGGCACCACACCCACGCACGCGCTAGACATCTGCTGTCTGCGGTGCTTTAAAAAGTACCAAATGGTAAAGGTCACAGTGTTGCTGCAAAAAGGGCATAGGGCACGCAGGAAGGTAATCACTGCAAACGGAGTGCTTTTCCACTTTTGTTTTTCCTTTAGCAAACGTTATCAGTTTTTTTTGTTAATCATTATCGCATTTCCATTAGCACATTTACTTTGCTTTGACAATGTTTTAACCATCAAACTATTTTTTTCCCTTTTTGTTTGTTCTCTCAGGTGACCACTTTGCTGTGAAAAAGTACGCCACAGCTGCTAGCAGTGGCGGCAAAAGAAGTAGTAGTAGTCCTTCTGCTCCCAAGCAAAAGCGCCCTCACACCGAGATCTCCTCCTCCTCCTCCTCCTCATCCCCACGTGATAAACTCCTGGAACAAAAGGCCACTTCCATTTCCTCCTCCTCGTCCTCGTTGTTGTCCTCCTCTTCAACTTCATCATCTCAGCCGAAGAGAACAAAGCTGACTGTTGAAAGCAGTACCAGCAGCAGCAGCCGTAAAGCTGATTCAACCGAGGCACTTTCCTTGACCACAACTTGCTCGAGCACGGTGACCAGCAGAAGTACCATCACCTCCTCTATTGTCACCTCCATCACCACCACTTTAACTCCGAGCTGTTCAACTGCTGTTTCAGCTAGCACCACCACCTCATCATCTTTCTCCTCTTTTCCTCGATCTCGACCTGATGACGGCAGCAGTAATGGCAGCAGCAGCAGCAATGGCAGCTCATCCTAGGCTGTTTTGCCCCGCATCCTCTTCTCCTTCTTCTTTTGTTGCAATAATCTTCCATCGTTTTCTTCTTCTTCAGTGAGATTTTCCTTTCCTTTCCTTTCTTCTCTTTCCCTAAGTGTTACTATGTTTAATTGCCGCCGCCGCCGTTGCCTTTGATCAGGGGCCGAAAAGAGGCTGCAGCAGCAGCAGAAGCTTTTGCAGTGATTGAGCAGCAAAGAGAGAATGAAAAAGTTATTCTCTTCTTTTTCTGAAAAGATGCCTGTGCCACGCCCGATCAGCAGCAGAATCCGCTAGCATCACTTCTAGTTTTCTCTTTTCTCCTTCCATCAAAACAAATCAGGGAAAACAAGTTCATTCGCTCGTTCGTTTGTTCGTTCATTCGTTCGTTGAACCTTGACTTTCTCCTGAAGTAGAAGAGAGGACCGCTGCTGCTGCTGCTTTTGTTTGCTTTGGCGTGGCTGAACAAGAGAGCTAGAACAGGCTAAACAACATCAGCAGCTGCTAATCTAAACACACAGAATTGATCATCTCTTCGGTTCATCTCTTAAATATTCTTCTTCTTCCCTTCTTCTTCGTTTTCAAAATTCTGCCCAAAATTCTGCTGCTGTTTAAGCTGATCTGCCTCTAACAAAAGTTATCATCACATTCGGCAAACATTCTTTTTTTATTTCTTTACAAACCACAGTCCTAATCTAAATCTATGTTCCCTGTTCTTCCCTTTCTCTTCTTTTATGGATTCTATGTTCTGCTAACTCTATTTGTCATAATGATGTTTTTTCTTTTTTTCTTTCTATTTCTCGTGTTACCTGCAGTACCTTGTTCTGAACTGAAAACAAAAATAATCATCATCATCTAATCGAGATGTTCAGTCAGCAGTTTTGCCTCTTCCTCCTTCAAAATCGTGATTTTCTATAGCTAGCACTACTATCTTCTCTAACCAGCTATTGAAACTGTTGTTTGTGTCTTTTTGGTTGTACATAACAGAACATTCTTACACCTTTATATAATTTATTCTCTCACCTTCTTTGCCTTACTCTTTCTCTCACACAAACTCACTACTCTTGAATGAAAATTTGGTTCCTGAAACAGGAAACATCAACATCGTTTTCAGCCAGGAATGTTTGATCACTCTCTCCCTCTTTCTCCTTTGTACACTAGTCAGAACCCACTCTCTTTCTCACTTGAACTCTCTTATTTTTATTCTTTGCTGATGATGATGATAATAAGCAGTCCACGGATAAGGATAATAAATTATTTATATGCATAAACAAAATCTGATTTGGTTTATTTTTTGATTGAGTATTTCAAGGGTGACAACAGTGTCTGCTTTCTTCCTTGTCACATTTTTCTGATTAATTGTCAACTTGAAAAAGGTAAAGCAACAGGTGGCAATTAATTGTGTTCCGGTGCTTGACTGCAAACGAAGGGTAACCATCAGTTGGAACTATCAAAAAAAGAAAAAGGGTGAAAAAGGGTGAAACACTGTTTCGACTGTGTGTTTTCACTATGATAAGGTCTGCTGTCTGCTGCTACATCTTCATCATCAACTTTCCAATCACCGAAAAAAGAGGCCCCAAGATCTTTCTTTTGTCTTCAGTTCAATGCTCTTCTGTCTGCTGCCAAAGTTGTTGCCAGGCGCCCCTTTCCCTCTTTTAATCGTGCTCACTGCCTTTTAAAGTTCTCCCCTTTTCAGCCTTTTGACCAGCAATTTGCAAACCAGAAAAAGAGGCCCCAAGAAGTTTCCAGACAAGATGATGAAGAAATATCAGTGATGAGCTTTAACTTTCACCGACACTCACACTGACAACAACAACTTCCTCGGTGCAAGCGAAAGAAAAGCTTACGGGTGCCTCTCATACCGGTCCTTTCCTCCTTCTCTTCTCTCCTCAAACTCTGTCGTCTGTCAATCAGTGGTCATTGTCTTCGTCTCAGTTTAACCTTTCTCAGTGGTGGTTGCAGTTGTTCGGTGCACTTTGATTTCACTTTCTCAGAGCTCTTGCACGCCACATAATGTTCTTGATTTCTTTTCTTTCGTGGCTATCTCTGCTTCATCGCTCTCCCTCTTGATCTCATTTTTTTGCTTCCCACTCTTTCTTTTTTCGATTCTGTGCTCATCTTTTTAGAAGTGGTGGCAATCACGAGCAGCATTATTTTGGGTTTCGCGTGGATGCACATCGGCTCCTTCTTTTGAAGAGGAAATAATGGCTACCAATCACTATTCTCATTCTATTCTATTTTGCTAGGGCTGCCTAGTCACACTGGGCAGTAGTAGCTTCCTTTCCCCTCGTATTTCACTTTACCTTACTTTACTTGTTTCTGCACCACTTCTCGGGGTAAAAGCTGCTGCCTCTCCGGTCATTATTACCTCCGCCGCCGCCGCCGCACACTCTGCTAGGCCAATTAATTGGCTTTGTTTTGAGAGAGCGAAGAGAGAGCGAGAACAGGAGACAAGGACCGACGATGATGATGATGAGTGGTAGTAGTAGTAGTAGTAGTGGACGACGGGAAAAACGACAGACAATGAATGAGAATGAATGAGAACATTGAGTGCAAAGTTGAGAGAGTGAGCGGTCAGAGGCCAAAGAGGAAATGGTCCGCTGAGCACGTGTGAGCAGTGTCGTCTTTTTGGTGGTGTGGTGGTAGTGATCAGACAGTGAAGATAGGGACGAACTAAGCAAAAGAAGCACCGGAAAACGCAGCAAAACAGCAGCAAAAACTAGCGAACTAGAGCGCTGACATTTACGGCCCATAGCTGCAGAAGCAGCAGCAGACAGTCCAAATTTAGATCTTGGAAGAGGTCAGCTGGTGCTCGTGTTTGTCTCTAGTATTCGTGGGCGGACCAGCAGCAAAAAGTTGCCGAAACAGATTGCTCTCGAGATGAGCAGTACTTTTTTGGCTTGCTGCTCCAAAATGACCACGTAATTGAAACATAGGGTCTTACAGCCAACGGAAATGAGTGCTAGTGTGTGTGAAGTTGTGAAAAGCTGAAAAGCTAGCTGGGACCATATGCTAAAAGCAGATTATCCGCCAAGTCAGTCAGTTTAGTGGGAGCTAATTACCATTAAAAGCTTTAAAGCGCGCCTTGGGTGCAGCACTAGCCTCTTTTTTACTGCTCACTAAATCTGCTGGCTAGACGATAAGCTTATGATGGTGATGGTGGTGATGATGATGTGCCAACCAAAAAGTTTTTGACTGGCACATAAGAAAAACTGTCCACTGAACTAGAGTGAACTTTTTACTTATAAGCACAAATTCACTGACTGACTTGAGTGACTTGGGTCGGCTGACCGATTACGCTTTTTATTTTTTATTTTTTATTTTTTTTTCATATAAACCGGCTTCAATCTCACACCACCTGTATGATTTTTCTGTTTATAATACACATCTTTTGGTGTTAGCTAAGCTAAACTATCATTAAAAGGCCAAAAAGGTGCATCAAATTGCAATTGGCTACAGTGGCGCACAGTGCTCACTGTCCTGCTCCTTTTTTTGCTGATTCTGTGTTGCACAAGAAGCAATTGCAAACACACTGCTGACAAAAGTCGATGATCTGCCTGCCAACCTGACAGAAACTTGTTCTTACACTTACGATACCTGATTTGCAAACAACAAAAATAATAACAAAACAGGCAGTGGTGCTTCGGTTTTTATTTTTATTAGCACCTTTAATCGCCGCCGCCGCCGATTTAACTCTCTGCTAGCAAATCAGCCAACAACCTCTCCGGGTAAAAGTGTGACAAATTCTGAGTTACGAGATTAACAGTTTTTGACCTTTTTATAGCAGCAGCAGTTTTTTTAGCCGTTCAGTTGCGTAAGTGACCAGCAGTGGCAGCAAACTGCTCAGTTGGCCATTTCAATAAATCAGCGCCTCAGCTCAGCTCGTCGTCGTCATTGTCGGCTCTTCTCTGCAGAAGAGTTTCAAATTACCAGTTACTGCACTTGCCTAATTTCAGCAGCAGCAGCAGCAGCTAAACTGCATTTTACGCAATAGAGAAGATTTTCCCTCTTTCCTCTTTTTTATTAGTGACCCATAGAGACCAATAGAAAGACCTCTTTCCTCAATCTGGCCAGTCTTTACTGTTGATTGAACTAGGCCTCACTCACTCACTCTAGGCACATTGACCATTTTGCGGTACATTAAAAAGCACAAAAAGTAGTAGTAGTAGACCAATGGTCAGCAACTGCAACAGCAGCTGGTCGTCTGTTACTTGACCTTTTGCTGTTCCGAGTTGCAGGGTCACACAAGTGCCGAGTAAAGTAGGAGAGGAAATGAGAGGTGGTGGTAAAGAGTGCAGACTGCTGCTGCTTTCTTTAGAATCGAGAAGAAGAAGAAGTAGAAGTAGGAAAGAAGTAGCTGAGGAGCAGTAAGCAACAACAGAGCAGATGTTTTCTGCTGCTTTCAGCTCGCCTGCTGACGTCTGCAGTTTGGGCAGCAGCAGCAGCAACTGCAACAGCTGGACAGATGTCCAATGTGTGATCTTTCGGTGTGTTGGTCTGCTGTTAGGGCTAGGGACCGTTGTTGCTGTTGCTGACCAACGGTGAACAGTCGACAGAAGTCGTGGTCGTCGGAAGCAGAGTGAAAGCTGAAGCTGTGACTGTGACTGTTACTTCTCGGAAGAAGGCTGTCCTGTTTCTGCCGTTGCTCGGACCGGCTTCTGCAGACGTTTCTGTCGTGTCAATGAAGAGAAGAAGAGAAGAAGAAAACACTGGCCACTACTGTTATAAACTCTGGGAGCTGAACTGAACACTGAATTGGACACTGAGTTTGCTTGTGTCCCAGTGTGTGTGTGTGTTCACTTTTGCCACTCACTACTACTTCAGACTTTTGCGCACTCATTTCCGTCTGTTCAGTTCAGTAAGTGCCTCAAAAGCAGTGCCGATTGATTGATTTCTAGTTTGAATCTTCTGTGAGTGCTTTGTTTACACTGTGAACTGTGGACCAGCAAACTCATTCGCTGATGAGCTAGCCGAGATGAGTACAGCAAGGTCCAGGTCATTAGGACCGTTAAGAAGAAGAAAGAGGAGAGGGACAACAAAATGCTATAATTCAATTGACACTTTGCTTTTTAGTGCAGGCAGCGGGCTGCAGCCTGAAAGATGATAGCACCAATTCTCGTGATTTGCCCCCTTTTCTCCCTTTGTACTTTGTGGTACTTGCCGCTACTGTGCTTTGGCTAATGAGAAACAAAAATAAAATAGAAGGAGAGAAAGAGAGAGATTCAAACAAGTGCTGCACTGTGCGCACTGATGATTAGAAGCGGAGATAAGAGACAGAAGTTGGTGTCAATTGCCTGCCAATTAATGCCTGCCCGTTTGCCAATGTTGCCTAGTGTCAAGTACCAACTTTGCTTTGAGGAAATGCTCAGAAAGAAGAAAAACAAACAACTGCTGATTGAATTGCGGAAATGAATGGCAGTTGCACTCTGGCTGAATTCTGCAACAAGTGCTGCAGCCAACATGCAAACTGTGTCAAATTGGGGCAATCCTGCATTTGCTGCTGTTGTTGCCGCCAAAGTTGTGTTTGCATTTGCTATTAGACAGAAAACTGCTGTAGACTAAGCTGGCAAGTCCTCTAGTGACAAGCAACTTTAGAAGTTGAAAAGTTGTGGAGATTTATGAGTGCCAACTTACATCAGCTAGAATTAATGGCACTAGTTTCATTTGAAAGAAGCTGCATCTCCTGTTTGCAGTAGTTTTGTAAGCAGTGCATCTAAAGCACTTGAACTTGGCAAGTTCCGTCTGCATTTATTAAGCACAACAAGTCAAGTAAAAGAACTGCTTGTGTCCATTGCACTTGCTTCGTTAAAAAAGTTGTGTCAGCCTGACTGAAGCATTTTGCATTTCAGCAGCAGCAAGCAGTGCACTACCGTTGATGCTAACTTTGACAGACAAGCTTTAGAGATTGGATCCAAAGTCCGATGAGCAGACTTTTTCTCCTCTCGTCTAGAAAAAATCTCATTCTCGAGTAAACGTAAAAAATTGTAAAACGTTAGCGCATTAGCATCGTCCGGTTCGGTCGCCAATTCCCGCCAATTCTGTTGCTGCGGTTGATTCTCACGACAACGACTACAGCAGAACCTCAAGTCAGTTCTCTCCTTCACATTCTTATTCTACTTCGTATCCCAGAGACTCCATCAAATTAAATTAACTCGCCCCCTGCTCTCCTAGTACCTCAGATACTTTCTCTAATATTCAAGTACTTTTGTGGTTGCATGTGCAGTTGTGCCAATTTCATCTTTCACGCTAACTGCCGAGTGTAACCATTACCACCACCACCACCACCACCACTGTTTTTACTACTTTCTCCAGTTGTCTGGTAGTGCAGCAGTGTGCCTTCTTCGTTGTGCTTCTGTGTCTGTGCCTGCCTCGGTTGTTATGTAAACGAAAGTGAGTGCGAGTGTGCTAATTTTTTTCCGCTGCCCCAGAGTGCAAATGTGAGCATCACACATTTGCAGCAATTTGTGATGATAGAAAAAGTGATCGAAAAGTTGTGGTAGTCTCTGACAGTGTCAAATGTCACTGTGCTTTTAGCAGTGATGACAAAAACTGGTTTTGATGAAGAAGGGACAGTGCAGTGGACACTGTGATGAAAAAGTAAAGCATTCTGGCATCTTTTCTCCCTTTCATTTGCATAGTTATCATTACGTCCACTAGTAGTTCTCTAAGTTTCGGCTAAAATTATATTTTTTTGACAGTCAAACAAGTTGACATTTACGATACACTTTTGGTGCTCTGTTTTCACTCCTTTTTATTGCTGCTGCTGCTGCTTCTGTGCACTTGTTGCCAGATGCTGGTAAAGCACTAAAACTGGCAGCAAGTGTCGCTATTAACTTTACTGTCGTGAACTACTGTGCTTGCCTGTTTGAGCACTGCTGCTGTTGATATGATAATCAAGTTCAGGCTAATTTTTGGCTGTCCAGCAAAAAAAACCCTCGGTGGCCACTGGTCATTTTTGTTTGTTTGCTGCTGCTGCTGTTTGTTGCCACACACATGGTCAGACAAAGAATAGGTCTTCCTTTTGACACTTGCCGACAATCTCTTCTCAGTTTTCTGCTTTATTTAGACAGACTTTCTTCTCTGTTTGTGCTCACTGGAGCAAGGCACCAACGCTTTCAGGACTTTCAGTGGACAGAAGCTTTCAGACACTGTTTGATGATTCAACTTTCAAGTTACAGCAGCACACAGCAGTGAAATATGTAAGAAGTCTAAATTACAGCTTAGAGTGGGCAAAAGGGTTCAGTGAAACAAAAGAGAGTGGCGAGTTATGAGCCCCATTTTTTGAGGTATGATTTATTATCTTCCTGTGTAATGATAGTGGGCTGCTTCTGCTGTTGCTGTTATGCAAATGCTCATAATTGCTATGACGAATCGGTAATGCCCAGACACCATGTCTCGCACTCTATGCTTCTTTTGTTAGAGAATCTCACCACAATAGAAATTGAGGATCTTGAGAACAAGGATCCTCTGTTCTCTTATTTCATTGACTTTACTGACCAATGATCAGGTAGAGGAGAACAATGGACAAATTAGAGCACTCTGCCATCAACTCTCTTCTCGATTGATTTGTAAAAAATGTTTGTGCTGTTTTCTAAGAATGAAAATGGAAAATGGCAGGAAGAGGGACGACTTGTAGTTGGCAAGATGGTTTAGCAGCCAAACACAGTCAAGAGTAATTTTGTTTGCAAGTCATCATTGAAGAAGCAATTAATAGCAACAAGAGAAACTAGTGCTAATGTTACTTTAGCAACCCTCACCTGGCAAACCTCTTCCTAGAAAGGGTCATACAGTCTTTTGCTTTTTTACAATGAAGATCATCACTGACTAAACAAATAAGCAAATTGCCTCTACTGTTTTACTGAGAAGAAGAAGGAGAAGAGGGTAATTGCTGTCGACCTCACCCAAACACACAAAGAGCACCCAAGCACAATTTGCAGCCACAAAGTCGCCTCTTTTAGACCCTTGACTTTCTACTTTCTCAAGTGAAGCAGAACTGAACACTTCAGTTTGTAACCAGCCTCCTGCCCATTCTCTTTCCACTTTTCATTCTTTACTTTTTGTTTGCTAATTAATCGCCTGTCTCATTAGTTACTGATGTGAACAGAACAGAGAGAGAGAAAAGACAGGTGGGACCGAGTGAAAGTGAAGTGCTGCGGTTGCTGCTAAAAAGTTGGGTTTTTCAATGTAAAAACTGAAATAGATTTTTTCAACTCATTACAAAACAAATTCAAACCTTTTGTTTTTTATAAAAAAAATATAAATTTTGATTTGTAGTGATTACCAAATAAATGCAACTATTTTTGACACCTGTGTGTTCACATGTGCTCACTGCCATTTTAGTGCATCCATTCATCCATTCAGGCATTTCATTTCACTTTAACTTGCTCATTAAATGCTGTGAATCAAAAGGTAAAAACCTCATTCACTGACTGCAGACTCTTTTGTTTGGCTCATTAAAAGTGGAGTGATACTATAATTTATAATGATGATGATCATCATCAGTGGCAGTGGTGGTGATGGTAGCTTGATATAAAAATGCAAATGCACTAATGATTTCAGACAACGAGTCTCTTTCCCCTCTTTTCTGCTAGACCTTTAAATGGCAGGATGATGATGATGATGGCCATTTTGTCACCCTTTATTCTGTCACACACTGCTGCAATGGACACTCATGTGTGTCCTCTCAGGTGGAAAAGTGGTGTTTGAAGTTGGTGTGCAAAAGAAAGGTGACATGCAATGAGAAAAATAAATGAAAAACTGTACTAAATGCTTTTTAGCAGCTAAAACAAAAGTGGAAAAAAATAAAAAATATTTTATGCTGAAGTTCTCATTCAACAGAATTAGCCCTGAATTCAAAGACCTCACAGAATCTCAAAAGTCGGCAGGTGCAACCTCACACTGAAAAATAATCAGGCGAATTGATCAGTTCTCGTTCTTTCTGTTCCTATGCGGTAATTTGTCGGCTACCAATGCTCACAAGTCAATCGAGAAGAAAGCTGACTTTGGTCACTTATTCCCTTTCTCCTTCAAACAATAATTGACCCTCTTTTTCTTTTGCTTTTGTCTGACCCTTCTTCTTCTCCTAAAGACCATTGTTTGAGCAGACTAATTTGACTATTTGGCTGCACAATTGCCCACCGTCTGCTCCTCAATTCTCCTTCTCCTCTTTATCTTGTCTTCAGGTGTCCGCAGGAAAACTTTGCCTTTACTACACTGTCCTTATTTGACTCTTTCTTTAAACAGTGGTCTGCTGCTCAAAATTGACCACGCGTGGCCCACGCTGGGTCCGTCTGCTCGTCCTCCTCGGTCGTCTCACCTGTCGGTCAGTTTTGGCGCGAAAAGCAGTGCCCCGTCTTACCTTGGGCCGGTGGTTGAGTTTGTCTTCTGCGACGAGGTCAATCGATACGATTGACTGAGAAGAAGAAGAAAAGAGGGAAAAAAGTCGTCTGGGGCTCAGTTTTCTGTGTGTGTGCTCTACGGTCTCTCAGACCATTAGTACCGCTCTTGCCACCGCTTTGCCACCTTCTTTGTGTCACTTGCTTCAATTTTTTGCTTCTACCTTGGCCCGGGACGGAGAGAACGGTCTGTCACAGGCAGGCAGGCAGGCAAAATGAAGCACAAAGTTAAGTCGGCAGTGACAATCAAACGGTGATCAGCAGAGTCAGACTGTGTCAGTCTGCAAGGAAGTAATAGTTGCGTGAGAAAAAAGTGCTCTCAAAGGCCTTTGGATGTCAGGGATGGGGACCTAGTGTGAAGGACAATGGGGGACCGGATATTTGCGCACCGATTTTGAGTCATTGAAGACCTGTGCACTACTTTACTGTGCTGTGCTGCTCTCTCTCTCTCTCTCTCTCTCTCTCTCTCTCTCTCTCTCTCTCTCTCTATTCACTCCATCGCAAATGTGTGCGATGAGAAAAAGTTGGTGGGCAGGCACTTTTTTTATATGAGAAGCAGGTAGAAATGCAATCTGTTGTTCTATAGTTGGTGCACGAGTTGATCCAGGATCAAGTTGAGGCCAAGTTTTGGCGCCAAAGTTTTCTCTCACGTGTTTGCTGATGGTGGTGCATTGACGATGATGATGCTTAGAAATAAAAAATTGTTTTGTGTCGTCTGTTTTTATTATATTGATTGTTACTGGTAGTCGCATCAAACAACAGCGTTTGACGACCACTAAAATTTGTGTTGTTCAGATGTAGGCAAAAACAAATTTTTTTTATGAAGATGGTCATCACTAGTTACTATCTGGACATTGGTCAGCAAATAAAAACTTCAATCAATTTTAATCTAAAAACGCTAATTTGATTTTAATTACCAACTTACCAGTTTTTTTCAGTTACAAACACAAAAAACATTATAAAATGTTTTCATTAGCTGAACTGTCAAATGCTGCTGCTGGCACCCTCTTTCTCTGTGTTCACATGTTGCACACCAAGTGGAAACGGTTTCACTACTCGCTTTTATTTTGTCAAAGTACTCCATCCATCTGTTCCATTTTCCCTCGCTCCCCCCCCCCCTGTTCCAGGACAGGTTCAGTGAGACTGTAGGTGTGAGAACGGGCACAGTTTTGGCGCCAAAAGTTGCCGTCTTGGATCAGGAAAAAACTCAAAGTACTCTCTGACTCACCGCCGAACAGCAGCAGCAGCTGTTCCCTTCTTAGGTACCTAGGCACCCTCGGGCACGAGGTCAGGGCAGAGAGAGAGAGAGAGGAGAGAGAGAGAGAGAGAGAGAGAGAAAAGTGAGGGGCACAAGGTGCTCAAGGTAGCATTTGATTGCTGCCTGCGACGGCAGATGTTTTTTGAGACAGCAGGAGGAAAAGGTGATCCAGGACTGAAATGAGATGGGGCAAGGTGGTGGTGGTGAAAAGCGCGCCAAAATGTTTGCCACTTGTCGCGTGGCAGTCGGGCAATTACAGGCAAACTTGTTAAAACATTGATACTTTGATTAGCAAAATTGAAAATTGAAACTTTCATTACAAGTGCACTGAAAATGTTTTTTTGTTGCTTCAAGGGCCACCCAATTTCAAGGTGGTCAATGGTCAAGGGGAGAAGGAAAAAAGTTGTTGTCTCAGTCAAAGTTATTGACCAATTTACCTGGGCAAATAAAACCATCAAAAACTAAAGAAGTAGTGTGCTACTGATTCAGACTACTGTCAAACTGTGTTTAGTTGTCAGTGGAGCATGGCCAATTAAAAAGTGCTTTTGGCTGCTTCAGTTTTATTATTTTCAGTAGTGGTTGAGGAAAACTGGCGACGACCACCTCAGAAAGCTGAGAAAAATTGTAGACAGCAGCAGTCTTCATCGTGGTCGTCAAAGTACCTCACTGTCATCATAGGAGCTTATCTTGATATCTTGTCATCTCTATCTCCAATTCACCTTCTTTCACCAAAGCCTAACCTTTACTTTAATTGCCAATGTTTCTGTCTTTTCATGCCCTAATCACGAAGAACACCAAATGACGAAACGGTACTTAAACCAGTCACTGCTGCTGCTGCTGCAAAGTAAAGTAAGAGATCAACTGATAGCTGATCTCAGCAGAAGAAGAAATTACAACTGTCAAAAATGGTAAGAGAGGGTAAAAAAGTCAAAGTCAAAATTTTTGCTGAAAACTTCTGTCTCCTGTAACAGCAGTGCCCAGTGGCAGTGAAAACGACTTTTTAATTTGTCTCGTGCCAGCTCAGTCAGCTCAGCTCAGACGCGAGTCAGTCTCGAGACTGAGCCTCAAGCTCAAATTCAAGCTCAAGAAGAAGAAGAAGACAGTGAGGCCTTACCTTTTAGCCACTACTGCTAAATGGTCTTGCCTGGATAGAAGAAGAAGCCAACGAAGCTGAAGCTGAAGAAGAAGAAGAAGAAGAAGAAAAAGGCCAGTGGCCTGCAGCGCAGCAGCAGCAGCAGCAGAAGTCACGGCACTTTAGTGCGCGGCAGATGTCTTTTGCTGTTGCTGTCGTTGACCGTAGTGTTCCTTCTTCTTTTCTTCTAGTCAGTCAGTCAGTCAGTCATCTGTCCAGTAAGTGTGCGCACTCTTTCTTTCCTTTCAAATGTCTTCTGCTTATTCCTAAGCAAATAGCCAGCGGGAAGCAGAAGCCGACGACGAGGACGACGCGTCTGGCCGGACTTGCTGCTCACTGACCTTACAGTAAGAGAGTTCCCCTATTCTCCTGTTTTCTCTTTCATTTCTTGAACTCGGAACACGACTTTCTCCGGGTGCCCCTTTCGCTTGTTTTTGGTCATCTGCTGCTGCTGCTGTTGTTGTTGTAGTTAATAGTGGCACGTGCCCGTTTCGCACGTTTTGACTCCGCTTTTTGGCAGATCGGCGACAGAAGGAAGAAAAGGGGAAAAGAAAGAAAGAAAAGTGTGCTCATGAATATCTCGGATAAAAATCCTGTTCTAATATATTGGAGAAAAAGTGCAAAGCTCCAATCAGTTAGAAACTTGATTTCTAAAATATTGGAGACATGCAGTTTTGAATGGCCAATATAACTGAGGTTTTTAGAAAAAAAGTTCCTTGTAGCGGATGAGCGGGTGTTCAAATACATTAGAACAGGATTTTTATCCGAGGACAGTTTCCAGTCATTAAGTTTATGCTATAAAAAGTTATTAGTTTGTGTTTGTAAACTGTTTTTAGCACAAAACATGCTTTAAAGTGCACAACTGTTTTAGAATTAGTTTAGAATTTCACCGACTTGAATCAACTTATTTGTGTTTTTTTCTAATAAAAAAACTAGATAAAACTTTTAGACCATTTTTCTGCTTTTTGACTATCAGTTTATCATCAAAATGTGGTTTCACTTTTCAAAAGCATTTCACAGTATTCTTTGTTTGCTGTTACTACTTTTTGTCTTTTTGGTCATTGCTGACCGATCTTTAAGTGATCTTAAAAGTGGAAACGCAAACGCAAGGGTTTGTTTTTGCCATCAAAATCTTTTTTTCATTCTGACAGTCTGTTTTCCCTAGACACTCGTCGATGATTTGGTTGCAGGCATGCGAGGTGTCTTTGCCGTTGGTCGTTTCCGCAACAAACTGACCCTCTTTGTGAGTGGAACCGGCTCAATAACCGACCCCAACGGTGGCTATCAAGTGACCGTGGATAAAGTGGTCAACAGTGTGATCACCATCAGCCAAGACCCCGAGCCACTACCATCGGGCATTGACTGGCTGGAGCACTCTATCAAGTTTGTTTGCAGTGATTCAACGGGCACCTATCTGGTGACGATGAACATGGAAAAAGCAGGTGCTCTTTCGCTGGACAGCAAAAACTTCATTGATGTAATGGCTGGTCAGGAGCCGGGTATTATTTTATACTGCTCTGAATTTGAAGCTCTCCATGTGTCATCACTCAATCCCCTTCATTTCTATCTCGTAAACTATCGCGGTTATGGAGGGTCAGATGACTTTATTTTTTTAAAGGGACAGGAGCCAAGCCCGGAAACCACACTTAGTACAGCAACCAACTGCGGATATGATGATCCAGAGCCCCTGGGGTTTTTATGTGTTACAGGCGATCAAGTAGTTTTCAGTAAAATAGAGTGTGACTTCACTTTCACCACTGATCTAGTCTCTGGATTTGTTGACGAGCACACCGTTTACCTCTTTGCCAAAAACAACACCGTTTACACATTCCCTGCCAAGGTTTTTCAGAAAAATGGACCTTCAGCAAAGTTGATTAAGGCCAACAGAGCTGATGCCTGGAAAGGACCTAAAAGCGATGAACCGTCACCAAGCAAGTCAACAGATGAAAGTAAGTAATTTAGAAATGTGAAAAACAAATAGATAAATGATCAGTTCCCTTTAATACCAGCTACCAGAAGCCAAGCAAGCCAAACAAACCAATCAAATTTTCTTCTAGTCATAATCGTCAGCACTAGTTTTCTTGTTCTTCTGATCATTGGCTTCAGTGTTGTTGTCTATTGCTGTTTCTGCTATGGTGGTGATGAAAAGAAGAAAGATGATAATGCTAAAGTTGGCAAGAAGGCCACTAAAAAGAGGACTTCTAAAAACAAGAAAAAGGTCATCACCAGTGCTGGCTCACCTTCAAAAAAGAAGAAAAAGGGCAAGAAAAGCTCCAAAAAAGGCAGAAACTCTCAAAGTCGCAGCCGTTGTAATAAAAGTAGTCATCGAAGTTTTTCCAAACAAAACAAGATTACTTCCTCTCGCAGATCATCGGCAGTTTCCAGTCATTAAGTTTATGCTATAAAAAGTTTTTAATTTGTGTTTATAAACTGTTTCTTAGCGCAAAACATGCTTTAAAGTGCACAATTGTTTCAGAATTTAGAATTTTCACCGACTTAAATCAATTTATTTGTTTTTTTCTAATAAAAAACAAGATAAATTTTATAAACCATTTTTCTGCTTTTTGACTAGCAGTTTATCATCAAAATGTGGTTTCACTTTTCAAAAGCATTTCACAGTATTCCTTGTTTGCTGTTACTACTTTTTGTCTTTTTGGTCATTGCTGACCGATCTTTAAGTGATCTTAAAAGTGGAAACGCAAACGCAAGGGTTTGTTTTTGTCATCAAAATCTTATTTCATTCTGACAGTCTGTTTCCATAGTCCATCGTCGATGATTTGGTTGCAGGCATGCGAGGTGTCTTTGCCGTAGGTCGTTTCCGCAACAAACTGACCCTCTTTGTGAGTGGAACTGGCTCACCGACTGACCCCACCGGTGGCTATCAAGTGACCGTGGATGAAGTTGTCGATAGTGTGATCTACATCAGCCAAGACCCCGAGCCACTACCATCAGGCATTGACTGGCTGGAGCACTCTGTCAAGTTTGTCTGCAGTGACTCGACGGGCACCTATCTGGTGACACTGAGCTCGGAAAAGGCTGGTGCACTTTCACTGGACAACAAAAACTTTATTGTTGCAGTGAGTGGTTACGGTCCAAGTATACTTACCTTCTGTTGGGGAGAAGAAGCTCTTCACGTGTCATCACTGAACCTTCTTCAATTTTATCACATTAACTTTGATATTTATAATGGGTCGGTGCCCTTTTACTTTATAAAATCACATACTCTAGACGGTGCCACAATCCGAACTTCAGAAGGCTGCACTTATTTTGAACATAGTAATTTTATGGGTTTTCTATGTCTCAATGGCGATCAAGTTGTTTTCAATCAAGAAAAGTGCACCGATGGCTTCACCACTGGCATAATCTCCGGTTTTGTGGACGAGCACACCGTTTACTTCTTTGCCAAAGACAACACCGTCTACACATTTTCTGCCAAAGTTTTCCAGAAAAACGGACCTTCAGCAAAGGTGATCAAGGCCAAGAGAGGTGATGCCTGGAAAGGACCCGGAGATGAACCACCGCCAAGCAAGTCAAAAGACATGAGTAAGTAATTTAAAAACATGAAAACCAAATAAATGAATGATCAGTTTCATTTACAACCAGCTCCCAGCCATGCAAAACAGAGCTT
This sequence comes from Tyrophagus putrescentiae, assembly GCA_024499935.1. Taxonomy (NCBI): domain Eukaryota; kingdom Metazoa; phylum Arthropoda; class Arachnida; order Sarcoptiformes; family Acaridae; genus Tyrophagus; species Tyrophagus putrescentiae. Next base: position 11,939,531 of record JAMZRA010000002.1, on the reverse strand, counting down.
TCCCATTGTCATAATCGCCAGCACTGGTTTTCTGATTCTTCTGATCATTGGCTTCAGTATTGTCGTTTATTGTTGTTTTTGTGGTGGTGGGGATGAAAAGAAAAAAGATGATAAAGTTGACAAAAAGATCACAAAAAAGAAAACATCCAGAAACAGAAAAAAGACCATCACCAGTGCAGTGTTTCTTTCAAAAAAGAAAAAAGCCAAGAGAAACTCTAAGAAAAAAAGCAAAAAAAGTTTTGGTAGTCGTAGCCGAGGTATCAGAAGTTCTTCCAAGCAGAACAAGTTCACTTCCTCTTGCAAATCATCGGCAGTTTCCAGTCGTTAGGTTTATGCTGAAAAATCATTTCGAAATCTGTATTGACTTTATTAATAACCTTTTTGTAAATTGTTTTGCATACATACAAAACATGTTGGGTATCAAAATACAAAACAGTTTTAGAATTCAATTTAGAATTGTCGTTTGTTTTGTCAATCATTAAAAAATTTGTTATCTTTTGTAAAACATTTTTCTGCTCTTGATTATCATGAAAATGGGACAATGCTTTTCAAAAGTGTATGGCAGTATTCTCTGTTTGTGGTTGCTATTCTTTTACTTTTTAACCACGTCAAGTTATCTAATGAATTTAAAAAGTGAAAACGCAAATTCAAAGGTTTGTTATTGGTGCTCTTTGTCAAACTTCATTCTGACAACCTGATTTCCCTAGACACTCGTCGATGATTTGGTTGCAGGGATGCGAGGTATTTTTGCCGTTGGTCGTTTCCGCAACAAACTGACCCTCTTTATCAGTGGCACTGGTTCAATGACCGACCCCAACGGTGGCTATCAAGTGACCGTGGACAAAGTGGTCAACAGTGTGATCACCATCAGCCAGGACCCCGAGCCATTGCCACTGCCCTCGAGCATTGACTGGCTGGAGCACTCTATCAAGTTTGTCTGCTATGATCCAACGGGCACCTATCTGGTGACGATGAATGAGGAAAAAGCGGGTGCACTGTCGCTGGACAAGAAAAACTTTATTGATGTAATGGCTGGTCAGGAGCCGGGTATTATTTTATACTGCTCTAAATTTGGAGCTCTCCATGTGTCAACACTCTATCAACTTCAGTTCTATCTTCTAAGCTTTCGCGAAGAAGGAAAAACATACTCCTATATCTTTTTAAGAGGACAGGAGCCAAGCCCAGAAACCACGCTTAATACAGCAAAACACTGCGAATATTATGATCCGCACTCCCTAGGGTTTTTATGTGTTAATGGCGATCAAGTGGCTTTTAGCCAAGAAAAGTGTGATTTAACTTTCATCCTTGATATAGTCTCTGGATTTGTAGACGAACACACCGTTTACTTTTTTTCCAAAAACAACACCGTCTACACATTCCCTGCCAAGGTTTTTCAGAAAAATGGACCTTCAGCAAAGTTGATCAAGGCAGGTAGAGCTGATGCCTGGAAAGGACCTAAAGGCGATGGACCGTCACCAAGCAAGTCAACGGATGAATGTAAGTAATTTAGAAACGTGAAAACGAAGTAAATAAATGATCGGTTCTCTTTACTACCAGCTTCCAGCAGCCAAGCAAGCCAATTAAACCAATCAAACTTTTCCCTAGTCATAATCGTCAGCACTGGTTTTTTGGTTCTTCTGGTCATTGGCATCAGTATTGTTGTCTATTGCTGTTTCTGCAATGGTGGTGATGAAAAAAAGAAAGATGATAATGCTAAAGTTGAAAAGAAGGCCACTAAAAAGAGGACTTCTAAAAACAAGAAAAAAGTCACAATCAGTGCTGGTTCACTTTCAAAAAAGAAGAAAAAAGGCAAGAAAAGCTCTAAGAAAGGTAGAAGTTCTCGTAGTCGCAGCCGAGGTGGCAGAAGTAGTCATCGAAGTTCTTCAAAACAAAACAAGTTCACTTCTTCACGCAGATCATCAGCAATTTCCAGTCGTTAGGTTTATGCTAAAAAATAATTTCGAAATCTGTAAATTGTTTTGCATACATACAAAACGTGTTGGGTATCAAAGTGCACAACAGTTTTAGAATTCAGGCTAGAATTGTCATCAGTTTTGGAAATCATCAAAAATAACTGGTTATCATTTTGTAAAACATTTTTCTGCTCTTGATTATCATAAAAATGTTGTTTCATTTTTTAAAAGTGTATCACAATATTTTTTGTTTGTCTCTGCTAATTTTTGTCTCTTTGGTCACAACGAATCAATCATCAAGCAGTCTTAAAGGTGAAAATGCAAACGCAAAGGTTTGTATTGGTGCTCCTAGCCGAATTTCATTCTGACAGCCTGATTTCCTTAGACACTCGTCGATGATTTGGTTGCAGGCATGCGAGGTGTCTTTGCCGTTGGTCGTTTCCGCAACAAACTGACCCTCTTTATCAGTGGAACCGGTTCAATAACCGACCCTAACGGTGGCTATCAAGTGACCGTGGATAAAGTGGTCAACAGTGTGATCACCATCAGCCAAGACCCCGAGCCACTGCCATCAGGCATTGACTGGCTGGAGCACTCTATCAAGTTTGTTTGCAGTGATTCAACGGGCACCTATCTGGTGACTATGAACAAGGAAAAAGCAGGTGCTCTTTCGCTGGACAACAAAAACTTCATTGATGTAATGGCTGGTCAGGAGCCGGGTATTATTTTATACTGCTCTGAATTTGGAAATCTCCATGTGTCATCACTCAATCCCCTTCATTTCTATCTCGTAAACTTTCGCGGTTATGGAGGGTCATATGACTATATTTTTTTAAAAGGACAGGAACCAAGCCCAGAAACCACAATTAGTACAGCAACCAACTGCGGATATGATGATCCAGAGCCCCTGGGGTTTTTATGTGTTACTGGCGATCAAGTAGTTTTCAGTAAAATAGAGTGTGACTTCACTTTCACCACTGATATAGTTTCTGGATTTGTTGACGAGCACACCGTTTACCTCTTTGCCAAAAACAACACCGTTTACACATTCCCTGCCAAGGTTTTTCAGAAAAATGGACCTTCAGCAAAGTTGATTAAGGCCAGCAGAGATGATGCCTGGAAAAGACCTAAAGGCGATGAACCGTCACCAAGCAAGTCAACAGATGAAAGTAAGTAATTTAGAAATGTGAAATCCAAGTAAATAAAGGATCGGTTCCCTTTACTTCCAGCTACCAGCAGCCAAACAAACCAAACAAACCAATCAAACTTTCTTCTAGTCATAATCGTCAGCACCGGTTTTTTTGTTCTTCTGATCATTGGAGTCAGTATTGTTGTTTACTGCTGCTTTTGTGGTAATGACCAAAAAAAGAAAAAACAGAAAAATGATATTGATAAAGTTGAAAAAAAGGTCATTAAGAAGAAAACATCTAAAAGCAAAAAAAAGACTACAATCGGTGCCGGCTCGACTTCAAAGAAGAAGAAAAAAGGCAAGAAAAGCTCTAAAAAAGGCAGAAGTTTTCGTAGTCGTGGTGGCAGAAGTAGTCATCGAAGTTCTTCAAAACAAAACAAGTTCACTTCCTCACGTAAATCTTCAAAAATGATTTCTGGCTCTAACTAACTATCGCTGATCCATTAAACATTTTGACCCATTGATAGCATCTTAATTGTACGGTGCTGTTGGGTTAGAAGGCCTTTTGCCGAACAAAAGGTAACAGATGCTACAGGTATACTGAGTGAAAGTTGTGCGGAACGTGCGCAGTGCATCCAAATTGTCCCTCTGGTGGAAAAAATGTTCGAATTAGACTGGTCATCAGTTGTGAGTAGACTGG
>JAMZRA010000002.1:11922743-11935289 GCA_024499935.1 Tyrophagus putrescentiae | reverse complement strand
ACTCTAATTAAGCGTGCTAAGGCAAAATCTGCTGTTTGTTCTGGAAATGCGAGCCCTTTGGGTATTTTTGTTTTTTTTAGTGGAAACTCATTGTTGAATTACACAAAGGGAATTGTTTCTACTCTGACCAGGTTTTTTAATATGGGAAATCAAAAGTGGGAAAAAAAAATTAGATATGTCCCCCCCAACACTGAAATATAGCATACTTTATATGGTTGCGTGGATATGTTTTAAACGAAGGGAAACGATAAATAATTCACTTTTTTTTTTTCCTTCTCTTTGGATGCCCAAGGGGCCCATCCTTTCAATTATTATATTTTCCGCTGTGGGATTTGCAGCCTTTCATTTTTTTGAATTAATTCTTTTTCTTTTTTTTCCCTTTTATACCCTTCATTTGCCTCCAAATTCCGCGTGTTTTTCCCAAAACGATTCATGCGAAAGTGGAAATTTAGAAAAAGGGCCCAGAAATTTTTTTGAAACCCCATCAAGTACACCCCTACAGGGGACAGCAGTTATGTCTGGAACTTTTTCAATAATCATTTTGCATTTTTCCCCCCCTTTTTCCCCCGTTTTTAGGAAAAAAGAAGAAAAAATGGACTAAACTGAAAAAAGGTTTCGGGTTTTTTCCTCACTGTTTTATTTTTTTTTTTTTCTTTACACAGGAATAATTTCCCCTTTTTGCAATCCTATTTTTGCATCTATTTCGCTTAAGCTCCTCCAAAATAAAAAACTCCTGCAACTGTTAAAAAATAAAAATAGATAATTTGCTTAGGGGTAATTCTTGCATGTTTGCTGGTCACCAAAAAGGCTGTTTTTATTCCACCATTTTTATTTAGTTTTTTCACTGAAGCAAAACTCCCTTTTTTTAGACCCACAAAATTTAAAATACTTCCCAAATTGGGAACCAAATCAATTAAAGTCTCTGTGCTATATGTGGCCGAATCTTCTGAGGGAATTTGCCCTTTTAAAAAGCCTTTATGGCTCCCATTTTATCCACCAAAGTTTTTTTATTTCGCCTTTTTTTGCTTTTTTGGTAAAACGATTTTTTTTGGGACAGTTTCCAAACTACCGGCAATGAAATACTGCCACACACCTGTGGTTTTTATTTTGTCTGGCTTTTTTAGACTATTTGTTTGTTTTGAACATAACAGCACTTTTTTCCAATTGCTAATAAGTTTTAGATCAACACGTTGTGTGTTTGTGTATTAGTTGTTGGGTCATGATTTTTATCCATTCATTAAAAACAGAGAGCAGCTGTGATTAAAAAAACTAATTAGTCTTTTCTATTTGAGCAAACAAAAACAGGGTGGGACCTTATAATTAAGCAAAACTGTTCAGATCAACTTTTTCACTGTGTATAAATAACAGCGGGGCCTGCGAGAAACCACTACCTGATCTTTTTCTCTAATTAAAAACCATTGTACTTTTAATTAGAATAATTAGCTGACGTCGGTAAAAAGGAACGCATATCATGGCACCCACCTGCTTTTGTCTTCATGAAACTGACTATTAGTCAGGAAAAAGTAAACGGCACAGAAAAACACTTCCACGTAGGCAGCAACACAGAGTGAAAAAATTATTGGAAAACGCGATGATCGTAAACCCCCGTTTTGAGGCCTCTCTTTTGTACTTTTCTTTGCTCGCTTCTCGTCAATAGTTTGACATTGCACTTGATATTTACTTTAAGCTTACGCTAACGCAAACTCGTCGCCTCTCTTTTTTTATTTCAAAGCCCAACAAATGCTGCTTGCTGCGTGAGAGTTAACGAAGTACCAGTACCACAGCCTATGCTTGACAACTGCGTAGGAGTTCGTTCTGGTAATGAAAGGAACTGCTTTGACATCCAAAAAGAAAAGTGTGTGTGCGGGGAAAGTCATTAGTTTGAAGAAGCTGAGGAACGGAAAAGCGATTCAAGCAATAAAGAAGGGAAAAAAAATAACCAAAAGTGCGCGTTTTCACTGTGGCTGAGCTAGTTGAGTTGAGTGAGTGCGTGCTCCAAATATTTGATGCTCATGGCTTTTCTGCTCGTAACTAATTTACATTTTCCCATTTTTATCAAGTAAGGTACTGCAAAAAAAGAAGTATAGAGTTAACGGCAAAAAAAGATGAGAACACGAACATCAAATGATGTTATAAAATAACTGTACAGCGTTCAGCAAACTTTCTTATCTACACTGTACAAAACACATCAGAATAAAGTTCAGGTAGGCTCGTGCACGCAATCGAGTATTGAATGTACGAAATGTGTAAATGAAAAATGTACATTGCCGCCTCTTTCTTCTTTTATTTTTATTTTGTCTGCCATCTCCCAAACTCATCTTTGGAGAAAATCGCAATATGGTGGTAATTGGCGACGTGATGATAACACGCCTGCTGCTGCTGCTGTTTCTATTTTTGCCCATTTTTTTGTCTTTTATTATATAGACCGCCCGACAAACACACAAACGCACCGAAAAACTTGTCCTCAACTTCCTTCCGTTTTGTTGGTGCTGTTGGTGTTTGGGTGCCAACGCACACACACTCACGTCCCTTTGGTCATCTTTTCATTTCTTTGTTGCCATTAAATGGAACGGACATTCAATTGGGTGCTCTGTTCTGTATTGTTCACGTTCTATTCTGTTTTGTCCAGTTGATTAAGTTTTATGTGTGTTTTCAATATACGATTTTTTCATATTCTGTTTTTGTTGCTCATCTTTTTCTGTTTTTCTGTTTCTCTTATCTCATTTCCACTACGGTTTTTCCTGCAAAAGTTTGGAAAAGACCAAAGCAAATGGAAGAGACAAAATAGCGCCACACACTGAGCGTGTTTATTTGCTGTCAAAAGAGTGATTGATTTTAACGGGGCGGAAAGAACTTTTAATTCAATGGATTTTTCCTTTCATCCCTCTCTATACTTTAAAACAAAAATAAGGAGACGACCACCATTTTGCTCCTTTTTCCACTTTGCTCTAACCGCGCGTTTCGAGTGACGTGAGATAAATTTATGGACTGCACACACAGTTCTGTAAGCTTCTATTGAATTGGTTAATCGATAAAAAGTGCAGTTTTAAAGAAAAGGGGCCAACTTTTCATTATCAACAGCGAAATTGGAGATCGATTAGAGAAGGCACAGAAAAACGGAAAGACGATATAGGCAATTTCTTTAGCTCCTTTTCTGTCTGCCAAAAATTCGGTTAATTGCAAAGGGGATTGGACTGTTTTCCCATCTCTCAATCTTTCTCAATCACTTTGTTTGTTTATTTGCACTCGACGCAGCATTTAATTGTCAATGAAAGCAAAGATGCACTGAATTTTCTACTGAGTAACACAGTCGGCAACAGTAGTAGTAACAAAATAATAAAATAGATAGCAAAGAGAAAGAGAAAGAAAGTGTGCGGCTTTTCTACGTTCTCATTCATTTTGTCTCCTCTCTCTCTCTTATTTCTTTTACTTTCATTTGCCGCCGCTGTCGCCGTCGCCAACTTTTACGTCAAAAGGCACCAGATAGTTCGACAGTGCGGCGCGGCAAATTGGCAGTATCTCTGATCTGGCGTCAGCAGTTGCAGAAGGGAAAAAAGAGAAAAGCTTCCAGCGGGAATCTCTCCGCTCTTTAGCACACTGTGCCGAATGCTGTGCTAGTCCCATACCACCCCACTTCCATTGAGAATTGCTTCACTGCATTGCATTCTATCTCCCTTGCAGTCTATGGCAGCCACTGCAATAGAGAACTCGATTCTCGATTCTATAGCACACACAGAAAGAGACAGCTCTTGAAACAGGTCGACAGCTGCTGCTGCTGCTGACGTTAACACTGCTAATGCTGGTGCTGTGTTCTCTCTGTTTTCGCCCACTCTAGAAAGCTCACAATGACGGCAACGGCGACAAAACCGAGCTTATCTTCCTCTACCTCTCAATACTGTGTACCACTTCCTTTTGCTGTGTCTGCCGTTTCCATCTTCCACCTCCTCACAATTTGATCTCAATCTTCTCTTCCACTTTCTCCTCTCTTCTCATTCGCCTGGTCGGCCTCAGCCCGTCCGTCCGTTTCAGCGTTTCAGTTTCAGCTTCATTTCGTCTTGCCCCAAAGAACCTCACAACCACACTGCACACTGCACACTGCCAGTCATATGGCAAATCAATCGCGTAACGAGAAGTGAACGAGAGAAAGAGAAGAGCAAAAGAATTTCTTTCATCAGATTTTCTTTCCAGAATCGACAACTGCTGTTTCTGCTTTCGCTTTCATTTCATTTCATCTGCTATTCAGTTCACTCAATCATTCATGCATTCATTCATTCTCGATTCTCTCCATCTGGCCGTCGTTCCACCATTCTGAGCGATAATTAAGAGTACATTAGCTGATTCCGCTTCTGATTCTGTTCACTGGTATTGACCGAGTCTCTCTCTTTCTGTGGTACCACTTCTTCTACAAAGCAAACCTGAAAAGGGCCCAAATCGCTCGAAACCGCTTTTTGAACCTGAGACTGAAAAGAGAAGAGAAAACAACCATCAAATCATATTTGAAATGCCAACTGGCTAGATCACCAACACTAATAAGAATATTCAAAATGCTGATTCAGTGATATTCCACTGTGAACACCAACTGCGAACATGCAGATCTAAATCAAACCCTTTCTGGCTGATTTGCCATTTACACATCAACAGCTTCAACACCAGCATCAACAAAAACATCAACAAAAGAAAATCACAAACCTGAACAAAGATAAAGAGTACCCCAATCAGTTCTTTTCCCAAGTTTCACTCGGCGGTGCTCTTTCAAAGCGGTCACCCGTACAGCCACGGTTGATGATGCCTACTATCGAGGTAAGTGTGATTTGCTAAACAAACAAAAAGTTTTAACTTGAATCTTTTGTATGTAACTTTTAAACTTTAAAAGCTTACCTTGAACTACTTTGGGTGCAAGGAAAAAGAGAACCTCACTTCAAACGGAAACACTAGTTTGTCTTCATTTTCATTTTCAGGCTTCTTAGAAAACTAGTTCATTGCAGTTTGAGGTCTTTTGTCTTTCCTCTTTCTTTCTTCTTCTTTTGCTTTCATTTCAAGAGTTAGAGTACTCTACAAAGTACACCACATTTTGCTGTACACTTTTGTCTGTCTGGTCTGTCTGTCTTGCAAATGACACACACATGAGCTTTTAGCGAGAAAAACGGCTGGCCTTCCCACACACACTTCACACATACAAAAAGTTTTCACTCTCATTTTTCTTCCTCTTGTTTCTTCTCCTCCTCCTCCTCTGATACAGTATAATAAAAGAGTAGTCTGAGCAATATGATAGGCAGCAACTAGCCAGCAATTAAGTGCACTTAGGCGTGTGTGTGTGTGGTGTGTGCAATACTCCGTAGGGAATATTTGCATACTAGCACACGTCACAGCTGAAATGTGTGTACACACAATTGTACGGCAGCCCGCTGCGCTGCCGTACACACTTTAATCCCGCTCATTTAATTGCTCGCCATTTAGAGTATTCAAACTGTCTGAGCCCTAGCTCACCAATTTCATTTTCATGGCCTGTTTGGCCATTTATTACCATTTATGTGTATTTTTTCGCTCTTGAAGCAGATGGTTGGTTGGTAAACACAGAATAAGAAGATAATTCTAGGAAGAAGACAACGACGGTAGACAAATACTAAAGTGTATAGAGAAGAATATTGAATTTGAGCAAGCAATCGTGTGTTTATCGCATTCAGTAGCTGGACATCTTTATCTTTGTTGAAACAATGAACCTTGTGAACTTTTTCCCTCTTGTGTTTGCTTTTCAGCTTGACAGTCGCAGTAATATAATATTATTTGGCGATGGGCAAACAAGTTTTTTTGTATGCGTTTTCTTCTGGTTCAGTTGATGCCAAGAGCCACCAACCATCCAAAGAGCAAACAAAATGCCAGGCAAAACTGCTTCCAAGAATTTGCCCTTTCACCGCACTGTCTTCTTTTTGCTGCTCTTTTCATCATCATTTTTTCAAACACACGATAGAATCAGACTGTGTAGTGTGAAACAACAGCCGCTGAACTGTAGCGTTTCTTTCTCTTCTCACTGTTTGCTGTTTGTACAACAGCATCGCAAAAGTTTCTCGGTAAACAGTCAGACAAATAGACAGACAAACTGACAGACCTCGTGATGTGATGATGATGGTTGCCGGGGTGCAAAATATTATTTCTTAGTACGTGTGGGCTTTTGTTTTCGTGCGTGCGTGCGTGTTTGAAACCACAAAGTGAAATGGTTTCACTCCATGTTCACTCAAAGTGATACAAAACTCTGAGCCCTCATGGGAGTTCTTTCTGCACCGGAGAAAGCTGACAGCTCGCTGAAAAACATCCCGATTTTAATTACCTTTCAATCTTACTACTCTTTTCTATTCAGATCACACTGCTTCCCATCAGCAAAGCTCCTACTCTTCAAAGGTCAGCTCGGTGCGTGCTGGAGGAAATTGGAAATGGAGACTTCGGTCTTGGTCCTCCTCGTCAGCCTCTCAGCGCCTTCATGCTGCTAGCCCTGCTGGCACCACCTTCTACTACACCACCAGAAGAGGCGATCGTCCTGGACCGGAAGTGGACTTGGTGGTGGTGGTGGTGGTGGACTGGGAAACTGGTTCCGAGGCTTCGGCAGTGGCTCCAGCCACAAGGTCCTCCTCGTGAAGAAGAGCGAGCTGATCATCCCCGGCCACCTTGATAAGGGCTTCTTCATTAGCAGCTACAGCTCGGCGGCGGCTTCTGCTACTGCCGCGGCGGCTGCTGCTGCTGCTAATGCTGGACATACATTCTGGTTACCGGAACTCCAACGGAGTTCCCGGAAGTGCTAAGCAGTCACAGACGCGAGCAGTTCGAAGTCCCAGTTCAGGGCAGGTGAATCCCTTTCAGAAGAAAAGTCCCAGTCCGACGAGTGCTACCGCTTCCGTTTCCAGCTCTTCAGTGGGGCATGGTTTTGGTAATTTGAGGTTTTTTGGATGATGACTTTTTGATGATTAATTTTATTTTTTGGGGAAAAACAGGAGCGCCAATTACCGAAGAGCACCATCATCAGAAGCAGTCAAAAGCGGCGGAAATTAACAACAACAATAGCGGAGAAGAGAAAATGCCCAGCAAAACAAAGGTAGCTGTTAAATTAAATTAATGACCACACTCGTTTTCCGGTACTAATTAATCATCACATCATAACTTCCAGGTCCTCAGCTCGCTGGAAAATCTGCACGATGAGTCAAACATTGCTGGTGCATCAAAGAAGAAGGAAGGCAGCCTCTCATCGTCGTCAAAGAAGAACTCACTTGATGGCGGAAACCTTGGTCAGCTGCACTTCAAGCTAAAGTACAGCTATGAAAAGCGATCTCTCAGCGTTGTGGTTGTCCGTTGTGAGGGACTGCAGTCCTCGAATAAAGCTGATGGCGGAAGTTCTGGTGCTGGACTGCTGGATCCGTATGTGAAGTTGCAGCTGCTGCCGGAGAAACAGCATAAGGTAATGTTAAAAATGATGTGATTGAAGTTTTTAATAATCGAAATTCTTAGGCCAAAACCCGCGTCCTCCGAAAGACCGTCTCGCCGGTGTACAACGAGGAGTTCACCTTCCTCGGCATCGCCGCCAGCAGCCTGGACAACCTGGTGGTCCATTTTGTGGTGCTGAACTTTGACCGCTTTGCCCGGACGAGATTCTCGGCGAGGTGGTCTGTAAGGTAAATCAGCTGGAGTTTGACGCCCTGGAGAAGCAGATCAGCCTGACGCGGGAGATTGCGCCGAGGGGAAATAAGGTAAATACTGAAAATTTTTTGAAATATGAGTTTAAGGTTCTAATGATCAATTTTTTTTTAGCTTAAGATCCAGGAACTAGGAGAACTGCTCGTTTCTCTGTGCTACCAACCGATTGCCAACCGTCTGACTGTGGTGGTGCTAAAGGCGCGAAATCTCCCGAAGATGGACCTGACTGGACTTTGTGGTAAGTGGTGCATAGAATTAGGGTTTCTAGAATTAAAAATTTTTAATTTTTTGCAATTCCTTTCATTTAGACCCGTACGTGAAGCTGTACGTCTTCCACAACGGCGTCCGCCTCTTCAAGAAGCGGACGCACGTGAAGAAGCGCACCCTCAGCCCGGTCTTCAATGAAAGCTTCGTCTTTGACATTCCGCCGGAGGAAGGTCTGGAGAACATTTCGCTGCAGTTTCAGGTCTATGACCACGATCGGGTGACGCGGAATGAGCTGATTGGCAAGGTGGACATCAGCGGACGGACGCCGGGCAGTCCGGCGACGGAGAAGCACTGGCACGAGGTGATCCGATCGCCAAGACGGCAGATCGCCGAGTGGCACAAGCTGAAGGAGTGCTAGGGATTTCAGTTGGCCAAAAAAAGAGATAATGGTACTTTTCATCTGATAACACATGATGATGGTTTCCAAATTACAACTACTCATTCCACACACACAACAGTAAAACTCCTTTTGCTGCATTTCCTCCTTTTCCTCCTTTTCATTTTCTTTTGTTTTTTGTTTTACTTTTTTATCTCTTCCTCCTTTCTCCTCATCTTTGCCATTACTAAAACAAAGTCAACACACACACACATACGTATTGATAGTAATCAAACAACTGCAGAGGGACGGCAATGAACCGGCAACAAACAAAAAAATGAAAAAGATTAAAAGAGGTGATCTTTTATTTTATTTTTATTTTCCATCAAATTATCTTCATTATTTTGCTGTTTACCAATAGTCGTTGATATTATTATTTTTTTGAACAAAGACACACACCAAAATATAAATTATCGGCAGTTAATGAATAAAAGTTATACTGTGAACACTTGATAGTGATGTGTTTAAAGTGTGTGTTAAAAAATTTCTTTAGGAGGTGTTTTGAAATAGGGCAAATAAGCACGCGGTGTAATGAACAAATGAGGTTCATACATTTTAAAATTTGTAGAACTGTCCTCTACCCATCCTATAGTTGGCACATATTTTTCTACAATTGTTGCGTCTAGAGAAAATGTAATAAAACTGTTAGTCATTCAAGCATTAGTTTTTTAAGAATGTATTGAATGCAAACAAGATAAACGATACCAAACATTTATCTCATTAAATCAACCTTACCCTTATCCCTCAACCCACCGACAACATACAGTTCCCTATTGAATTCAATTGCTGCATGTCCCCATCTCTCCTCCTTCATCGGGCCTCCTTCGCCAGTGTCAGTCACTGGGTCGTAGGACTCAACAACTGCTCAATGATGTACGTATCATCACCCAACCCCTATGGCCCAGAGACGACGGCAAAGGGTCAGGGACAAAGATCTGCGTTGAGTGGTCATCGGTGCCACCTCCCTCCAGGTGTCAGTTCTGAGCAGTACTTAGAACTGACTTTAACTCTCTTATTTATCTATCCTCCAGCAACATAGATGCATCCATTGATGACTCTGCTGAGGCATAAGCACGGTCAATGTTCATGTCATGCCACTGTTACCACTCATTCAGTTGACTGCAGTAGCGTTCACAACTACAAAAGTTCATTTTAATTAGTCCTCCACCAGACGTAGATTGTCATTGAGACGACACTGCAAACCACTTCTGTTTTGTTCATGTCTTCCTTGAGCTGTTCCACTGAAACGAGGATCACTCAGTGTCACGACTCCACATCAATATTGTGAGCATTAAATTGCTATCCAACCACAAAAATGCGTACAACATACTGCCAAGCAGTGCAATTGAGAATAATTGATCATTTTGACGTTATAATGATACTGTGATGAATCCAACTTTTGTGCTGAGAATCGTAGAAACTCAATTGAACCATATTTGAGTTAAAGCAAACAAGAGTTTTTTTGCTATTTTGTTTGCAAATATTTTTAATTCATTTTGAAAATTAACTGGGAGCAGTCTGAATATATTACTTTGATAAATGTTACTCTCAACAAACTGATGTGGTAAACGATCAAATTGAAAACAGTTTATAAAAAATTGTTTAAAATACGTCAATCTATTAAATGTATCAACTTCCATCCAATCGTGCATCACTTGCCAAGACAGTGTGTGGATTTCCACTATTTATTTTGTCAGATAAAACTATGTTAAAAATTATTTGAAAATCAAGATTTTGAAATAAAATTTTGTGATCAGGCCAAAACTAAAATTATATTGTTAAAAATTATTTAAAAATTATGTTGCAGAAAAATTTAATTGTTTTCATTTACCTTTTCAAAATTCTCAATAAAGTAATCTTCCATTTAGTTTTAAAATAAATGTTTAATAAATAAAAAACAATTTTAACTCAAATTTTGTTATAACAGCATCAACACAAATGATGGAGCACACAAAGCCATAGGCACAACACGGAAAAGGTTTTTCAGATATCGTTGGTAGGCAATTATTGAAGGCAGAGATGAGCGTGAGCTGATAGAGAACTTTAATCAATCTATACTTAAGAACAACTGACTCACTGCAGTGAGATATGCCACTCTAAATAAAGTGGATGAACATTGCTTGACAGTTTTAAAATCATTAAGGTTCCAAAGACTAACAGCAATCAAACGAAATTGTCACATACAATAAAAAGAACGCCAGGCAAACACTTATACAAGTATTTTTATATTTGTTTTTATAAAAACAATAACATAAAAAATATAATAAAATAAGTAAGGGTTTTTATAAGCTGATTTTGATTTGAATTTTTGAATTTAATTTACCAGCTGTAAGATTTATGGCAGTACCTATTGGCAAAAGATCAAACCTGGCTACAACGCTGTGGCAGTGGCACCGGCTACTCTTACGAGCGGTGGGCAACAGCCACCACTGCAATCGCAACCGCACAGCAAATACTGTAACCTAGCACCCTTTGCAAATGACGCCAAATGCTCCAAAATAGAACTCCCATGCAAGCGCTAAAAATTTTTGTGATTGTCTTAATTAGTAGAATCTGCAGCAAAAGATTCTAGTTTTAAATTTTTTGTTTGAAAATCATCGTCTAATTTTTCATGGTTTTTTATTAGGAAGTATTTTTGAAATGAGGCAAATAAGCACGCGGTGTAATGAACAAAAAAGGATTATATTTTGAAAAATTTGTAGAACTGTCCTCTACCCATCCCATAGTTGGCACATATTTTTCTACAATTGTTGCGTCTAGGAATAATGTAATAAAACTGTTAGTTTATCACGCATTTGCTTGTTTAAAATGTACTGAATGCAAACAAAATAAACGATACCAAACATTTATCTCATTAATTCTACCTTACCAGAATTTGTCCCTTCACCAACGACATACAGTTGCCCATTGAATTCAATTGCTGCATGTGCCAATCTGTTCTTCTTCATCGGTGCCTCCTTTTGCCAGGTGTTAGTCACTGGGTCGTAGGACTCACAACTGCTCAGTAGGCTTACCGCCATCACCCCTACCCCCTATGGCCCAGAGACTACCGGCAAAAGGGGTCAGGGCAAACCATTTGCGTTGAGTGGTCATCGGTGCCACCTCCTCCAGGTGTCAGTCTCAGGGCAGTACTTTGAGACTGACCTATCTTTCCATCCTCCAGCAACATAAATGCATCCATTGATGACTGCTGCTGAGGCACCAGTATGGTCACTGTTCAAATCTGCCACTGTTGACCACTCATTCTGTTGACTGCAGTAGCGTTCACAACTACGGAGAGGGTGATTGTAATAGTCTCTGCCACCTAGGGCGTAGATGGTGTCATTGAGGACGACCCTGCAAAACCACCTTCTGCTTTGTTTCATGTCTGCCCTGGCACTCCACTGAGACGAGGGATCACTCAGGTCACGACTCCACATCAAATTTGTGGCATTCTTGTTATAAATACCACCAAATGCGTACAAAATACTGCCAAGCAGTGCAAATTGAGAATTATATTGTCCATTTGGCAGGTATAATGATACTGGTGATAAGTGCCAACTTTTGTGCAGAGAATCGTAGAACTCAATTGAACCAACTTCTGAGTCAAAACAAACAAGCAGTTTTTCTGTTAGTTTGTTTGCAAATATTTTTAATTCAGTTTGAAAATTAACTGGGAGCAGTCTAAAAATATTACTTTGATAAATGTTACTCTCAACAAACTGATGTGGTAAACGATTAAACTGAAAACAATTTCTAAAAAATTTTTTAAAATACGTCAGTCTATTAGATATATCAACTTCCATCCAATCGTGCATCACTTGCCAGACAGTGTGTGGATTTCCACTATTTATTTTGTCAGATAAAACTATTTTATAAATTATTTGAAAATCAAGATTATGAAATAAGATTTTGTGATCAGGCCAAAACTAAAATTACATACTATTAAAAATTATGTTGCAGTAAAATTTAATAGTTTCACTTACTTTTTCAAAATTTTCAATAAAGTAATTCTCCATTAATATTAAAAAATTTTGTTATTTCAAGAAATAAAAACAATTTTAACCAGAGGTTTGAAATGACATAAATAATACAAATGCTGAATACTTTTGACAAACCATTAAACACCTACAACAACAAAATTATTACTGTTTTAAACTCTCGATTGTTTCTATTGTTTAATGCACCATCATGATAGTAAAGATAAAATCAGTAGTTTTGATTTGAATTTAATTTAATTTGCC